>JAPQWV010000886.1:0-182662 GCA_027422505.1 Craterostigma plantagineum
TTTTTTCTCAAGTCTTTTCCACTGTAGCGAACTCAACGAATAAAATTTTTGATGCGAAAAATAGAACGGAGATTTGAAATTAGATATTCGCACTTAGAAAATCAAATTGAGAATGTAATTCTCGTGTGATAAAAAGAACCGGGTGAACAGTGGTATTTCAACACTTAAAAAAATTTTTCGACGAAAACTTACATAACCTAAATATACATATGTCGAAAATGTCATTCTCTTCTAAAATTCACTTCGTATAACCGATGTGCAGATTCATGATTTCAAATATGAATTTGTCAAACATGCAATGATATGATTAATTACTATGGTTTGATAAATTCAAATTTTGACTCAAATCAAGTTTTGGACTAATGATTTGTTTTTCTATATTGTCCTATTTCAGATGGCAAACTTTCCAGCTTATGACCACATATACGACCACAATCTGTACCTCAGTGTACCGGACACTAACTTCCAGCTCGACACGACCACCTTCCGGTGCCCTGACGAGATTATAGTGTCAATACTCCAAGGCCATCCCGTCTGGCATGCTCTTACGGTGACGACCTCAGTACCGATGGTCTACCTTCAACAATTTTAGGAGATGATAAGAAGCCTCATAGTTGACAGCACATACCGATTCCCCACGGTGATTGGGACGAGGCACATCAGCTTCAGCAAGGATGATCTTGGCCTCGCCTTGGACTTACCATTCAGCCACAACTATGACTCTCTGCCCACGGATGTAGAGATGGTACGTGACTTCCTTCAGATGGGAAACCGTCCGCCGCTCACTAAGCTTGCCCAAGTACAGAGCAACGGCATCCCGCAACATGGAAGACACTGTTTGGAATCATCAACAAGTGTCTTTCGCCAAAGCACGCAGGCTTCGACATAGGAAACGACCACATTGTCACAATTTTCCATGAGATCACGTTCTCGCGAAATTACGATTTTCGCTCAAATGATCTGGAATGACTTAGCTGAACAGATCAGACAGAGAGAGAATAAGAGATCGAAGAATGTACCGTATGCCAGGTGGTTCTCGGTCATTACTCGACAATTTATGGAGATTCACGAGCAGAGCATCCCTCGTCTACCTCCTGGAGGAAATTACCAACCAACATGGCTTAAATTCTTCCACAACCCGAAGCTTACGGATTTGGACCACGGCTATGGCCATTCCGTTCGAGCTGCTGCGGCTTGCCGACCCCTCGGGAGTCGAATACCAATGATTCTGCTGGGACAATCATCTCACCGAACAGATGATCAGAGGCCCCCGGACAGACTTCCATGTGAGCCCTCCCCACCATTAGCAACCACCTAGCCCTGAGGCCGAACTGATAGATCAGGTGGCCGAGGAGCTAGAACAAAAGCCTCCAACTCAGGAAATGCAAATACCTGATGAAGATGCCACGTTGACTGGCGCTGTGGTAGAAGAGTTGGAACTAGATGCTCCACAACAACCTCTAGGTGCTGAAGTGCCCATCGTTGTCGGCGTGTTCCAAGGATCGCTTGAGGAAATCCTACAACAGGCAACACAGCCCAAAGCGAAAACGGGGCACAACTCACCTCCACTGGCTACGATGCCAGAGACCGAGGCTCTGATCACACGATTCAACCCAATGACCCTCAGGTGACGGAACAAGTCGGAGAGGGAGATGCACGTGAACCTTCTCCTCACTCGGCTACCTCATCAGACACCGAGTTCGATGAGGAGATCCAACTCATGAGACGGACCCCAAGGCAGTTAAGTATCCAACTGGAGTCCCTCTTCACATCCGTCACCACCACATCAGACACTGTGCCAGTCATCGCTCCAAGTGCTGAGGCCGAAGTCCAACTTCCAATCATTACCGGCCCAGTCCAACCGTGTTTGATACGCAGGTTCAATCTGAACCTGCAACAACACCCATAGAGGAGAATCTCCATGATTTGACTCAAGGATTGGGTGGAAGTCTCCAACAGTCACAACCTCAAGTGATTACGAGCCAACATGAGGAGTCGGTGTCTGCTCAAGGGTTGACAACGGGCAACATCTGTCGACCTGGTCCTTCAACGCGGAGGCGTCCGTCCCATATGTGACTGAAGATCGTCTACAAGCTGCTCTCTCTGCAGCATTGAGTTCTTTTGCAGACAAAATCATGGAGAGCGCGCAAAATGCCATCGAGACGTCCCGCCAAGATCGTGGGAAAGCACCCGTCTCGGAGCCATCTTCATCACAACCTATCCTCACACCCACTCAACCCACACGACCCTTCCCTATCGCCACACCCATCCTCACACACAACCTCATAAACCCAGCAACCGTACCCATCAGCGACCTTCACTCTATTTTGGTCGCCCGTCTACTTGAGCTGACCACACGAACGCCTGAAGAAGAAGATCTCTTCCGAAGCCTTGTGGACCGTCCCGATCCTACCGAATCATGCCGAGGCCAAGACTCTCACTCTAGACGTCGACATGACGACCCAGATCATCAAGGTCATCATGAGGGGGAGAAAAGGTGTAGGATCATGACTAGAAGTCAGAGACAAGGCTCGGGTGCCGCACAGACAAGCGCTGGAGCCGCTAAAAACCTCGCTCCCACTACACAAACAACCACCACCACGCACCGCACCACTCATACAACCCAAACAGACCCACCATCCTTTACCTTAACGACGCCTCCGCCCACACCAATGACTCTCACAAGCCCCTGCTTCTGGAAGAAGAAGCAAGTGCCCGCCATGCTCGTGGCCCTGGCGCAGACCCAAGCTACTCCCTCAGCTGCTCAAGACCAGTCGGGACCGTCAGGACATGGTGTCAACCCTCATGAGTTCCTCGACAATTACATATTCGAAGGACAGTGGATGACCCATTCCTTGCCCGACGAGCATCAGAGACAACGGCTTAAGGACGTTCCACAGTTCTTACAGCAAGCTTCGGTGGACCTTGTGCTGATAGAAGACGGAGAGCTTCAGGAAGGTGAAGATCACGAACAAGAGCTCCCAAGACTTCTAGAATTGATTGCGCAACGAGCGGTTTCCCCCACAAGACAAATGCAAGGGACCGTTCGGATCGACACGCCATCGGAGAACATCAGAATAGAAATTCCCTTCCTTGAAGAAATTCAAGAGCACATTTGGAGGTCACCGGATAAAGTCAAGAAGTCTACTGAGTTCAAGCTAAGAGGGATCTCTCACTGGGATCAGCAAAAGAGAATGACGTATCTCTGGATGCTGACCCACCTTGGACCTGACATGAGACTGGGGATGACTAAAGCACAAGCCAAGAGCCACTATAAGAGTCTATCTCCAATATGTCAGCTACTCAGCGTCTTCTGTACCAAAGGAGGACTTCCAAGACCGTACTACGCCATCGAGCGAGTAGACAGAACTCAAGAAGAATTAAGCGAGAGCGACCTACCGTATCTCCCTGCCGAGGAGGTGTACAACCTCTACTAGCTGTATGTGGAGAAGTACAAAGGTCCTCGAGGCTTCATCAAGAAAGAAGGACTTGAGGGACTCTACCGGTACATGATGCACCAAGTCAAGTACTTCGCCGCACACGACCTTCAGATGGTGTGCTATGATTTAATTAGCTGTCTTCGTAGATTGGGGCTTTTATTGTAATTGTCCTTATTTTAGGACTTCGTTTGTTTATACCAAGTATGTTTGGTATAAATAGATGTACAAACATAGTGCTTAAAAGAGAAGATTTATGAAATTGATCAGAAAGGTTTGCAATCCAATTCTAGAGAGAGAAATCAGAAAATATTTTCTCACTACAAGGATTCTCTCTTGTGTTCTTCATAGAAAGGTTTTCGATCGAAATTCAATTTCTATAATTCTAATCGATTACCTTAGGATTCAAGTCTATGATCATTGAGTTCATAACTTAGGACCTAAAATTAGTAATAGCATGGGGTCAGAATATTTTGCTTCGATCAACGCTACGCCTAAAATTTCACAAGACACGGGAAAAGATCATATGCCGCCAAGTCATGTCAACAAACTAAAAATCCTAAGTTCATAGAATGATCCTTTTCGACAAATCTGACTAGGTTCGCTCTAACGCTCCGTTATTTTCATCTTGGGATTTTTATATTTATATCGCTCAAGTCAACACAAGCAATTTTAAGTCAATTTACCTGTGATCGAGTCGCTTTTAATAATTTCACCTAAGCGAAAGAACGTTGATTGGAATCAAAGGGACTTTGAAGGATTTTAATTTGGCTTTGACTTAGAAGGGAAGGAAAATATCTGGGAAATGGGCTTAGGTCTTCGTCTTCCTTTTCTTTAGTCTTTCTCCATCATCCATTTCTCTTTTCGTATCTTTTGTTTGTCATTTTCATGCTTTTTATTCTTCATATCTGTCTACGATTGCTCAAGCTGAAGCTTCGCTTCTCTACGAGGCTAAGAGATTATATATGGCGAAGTTCTTCTTGTTTGTTCTCGGTCCGATACCGTGTTAGTTCTTCTCTAACACTTGTTTGTTAGAGAGCTTCGAGAGAGATTTCGCATAGTGAGAGAAAGTTTTCTGAATTTCTCTCTCTAGAATATGATTTGCAAGCCTTTCGGATTAATTGAGTAAAATTCTCTATTAATCACAATGTGTACAAATGTATTTATACCAAATAAACTTGGTATAAATAACAAACAAATCCTAAACTAAGGACAAATACAAATAAAGCCCCTAATTACAAGGACAACTAATTAAATCAAAGCACCACTAAAGTGTATATTATACATTCTCCCCCCCTTTGCGCTTGATTGCTCTTCCGCACTATCTGTCCTCGTCGGGCGTAATATGACCTGCGCAAGCCCAGCGCATGCTCGTTCCTTAGTGTGTCTCTCAGCTCCAAGCGCTCCTCGATGGCTTCAAGTAATTCCCTCAGAAACGGTTTGCTTTCTCACGAACCTGTGTACTTCAACATGATCTCTCGATTGATTTCTTTCCATCTCTTCTCTATGTTCTTCATGATGACCTTGAGCGTCCCGTCACAGAATTTGTGTATCTCAGTCTTCAGCATCAACCTGTTCTTCTTGGCAATTGGATTGTGATAGGTGATTCCTATGACTCAGCTTATGTGCACGTGATTGTTGCAAAGCCCTTCGATCTCAGGTCCTTTGTTGAGCGGAGCGGTTATGTTAACCTTCTTCATATTGCTCTCCAGAGCCATCTGAAGGTCGTGTGCGGCATGGTACTTGACCTGGTGCATCATCAAACCGGTTGAGTCCCTCGAGTCCTTCCTTATTCATGAAGCCTTGAGGACCCTTGTACTTCTCTACGTATAGCTGGTAGAGACGGTACACCTCCTCGGCAGGGAGGTAAGGTAGGTCGCTCTCTCTTAGCTCTTCTCGAGTTCTGTCTATCAGCCCTATGACATAGAATGGAGTTGGAAGACCGTCTTTCGTGCACTTTTCGCTTAGCAGCTGGGGATAATTCCTTAAAATGACTCTTCAATCGTTCTTTTGGAATCCCCAACCTGACATCAGGTCCAAGTTGGGTTAGCATCCAAAGATATGTCATCCTCTTCTGCTGTTCCCAATAAGAGATGCCTCTGAGCTCGAACTCGTTCAACTGCTTGACTTTGTTCGGTGACCTCGATATATGTTGACGAACTTCTTCAAGGAATGGGATTTCAATCCTAATGTTTTCCCATGGCGTGTCTATTCGAACGGTCCCTGACATTTGTCTTGTAGGGGAATCTGCTCGTTGCGCAATCAATTCTGAAAGCCTTGAGGAAATTTGGTCATGACCGTCACCTTCTTGAAGTTCTTCGTCTTCTATCAAGACTAGGTCGACCGAAGATTGTTGTAGGAAGTGTCGAACGTCCTTGAGTCGTTGTCTTTGATGCTCATCGGGCATAGTGTGGGTCATCCACTGTCCTTCGAATATGTATTTGTCGAGGAACTCGTGTGGGTTGACACCATGTCCAGATGTTTCCGATTGGTGTGGAGCGATCGAGCTTGGAGTTGCTTGAGTTTGTGCCAAGGCTACGAGCATGGCGGCACTTGCTTCTTCTTCCGAAAGCAAGGGGCTTGTGAAAGTCGGTGGAGGTAGGAGGCGTCCTTAGGTGAAAGGTTGGAGGTTCAATTTGGGTTAGAGTTTGGGTGGTGCGGTGCGTGGTGGTGGTAGTTTGGGTAGTAGTGGGTTAGGTTTCAATGACTCCAGCGTTTGTCTGCGTTTTCGCCCAAACCATGTCCTTGACCTTCTCCTTGGCCACTCGATGATGCCCTAGGCCTCTTCTCCCCCTCATGACGATCTTGATCATCGAGATCGTCATGTCGGGGTCTTATGCAAGAGCTTTGGCCTCGGCAGGATTGAGTAGGTGGCTCAGGATGATCCACCAGACGCCTGTATAGCGATTATTCTTGAGGCGTCCAGGTGGGAAGGCCTATGAGACGGGCGAGTAGGATGTCGTGGAGTTCTATGATGGGTATTGTGTATGGGTTGATGAGGATGGATGAGTTTATGAGAGGTTCGGTGGGTGTGGGTTGTGGGGGTGTGAGGTTAGCTTGTCCTGAAGGGCCCTCTGAGACGGGTGCTTTCCCGGTGTCACGGCGGCGGGACGTCTCGATGGCTGCTAGCACTCTCTCCATCATTTTGTCTTCAAGAGATTTGATGGCTGCAGAGGGCTGCGTGGAATTGCGCTTCAGTCACAGAGGGGCAGACGCATGTGTTGATGATGGACCAGGTAGACTGATGTCGCCTGTTAACAACCCTTGAGTGATGACTATCTCATCAGGTTGGCTCGTCGTCACTTGAGGTTGTGACGTGTCGAGACTCCATCCAATCCTCGATTTGAATTTAAAAGATTTGCATCTAAGGGTGTTGTTGCAAGCTCTGACTAAACTTGCGTATCAGACCTTAGGAGGTCATGGCCGGGAGTGCGTGATTTCTGAACCTCGGCCACGACGGACGTTGAGGGGTCGTGCTACGGCTCAAGATTGAGCGATGAGGGATCTGTAGCCACTGGAATCATAACCGGCATCGGGTCTGACGTAGTTATGACAGCTTCTAAGACGGGCTCGACTAAGGTGATTTGTCGTGTTGGAGGCCGTCTTATCAAGCGAATTTCCTCGTTTGACTCGGTGTCTAATGGGGTAGCTGTATGAGGAGAGAGATCACGTGCTACTTCCTCATGGGTTTGGCTGTCACTAGAGGCTCGTTGGGTTGAATCGTTGAGATCAGAGTTTCGGTCTCAGGCGTTGTAGCATGTGGTAGTGGATTGTGCCCCTTTTCTGCTTTGGGCTGTGCTTCCTGTTGAAGAATCTCCTCAATAGATCCTTGGAACTCGCCAACATGAATGGGCACTTCCGCTTGGAGCTTCAGAACTTGGGCTTCAACTTCCAGCTCATGGGCCACTTCGTCGATCAGCGTGGCATCTAGATCTGGCAGTTGAACTTCTTGAATTGGGGGCTCCAGTTCAAGTTCCTTGGTGAAAGCATTAATCATCTCAGCCTCAGGACTTGGTTGTTATTGATGAGGGCTCACATCCAAGTGTGTCGGGGGCCCTCGAATCATCTCTTCTGTAAGATGATTCTTTCGGCAGTAGCATCGGTATTCGTCTCCCGAGGGGTCGGCAAGACGGAGTAGCTTTGGGTTGTGAAAGAACTTTAGTCTTGATGGCTGGTAGTTTCCTCGAGGAGGCAGCCGAGGAATATTCTCATGAGACTCCATGAGTTGGGCAATGATCACAATGAACCACCATGCATACATGCCATTCTTTGAGCGCTTGTTCTCTTGCTGTCTGACTGTTCTGCTAGATCGTTCTAGATCAGTTGATTGAAATCGTAATTCCGCGAGAACGTAATTTCGTGGAAGATACGGAGAATGTTGCCGTTGCCTTTGTCGAAGCCGGCGTGCTTTGGCGACAGACACTTATTGATGATTCCAAAAATTGTCTTCCAAGGATGCAGGATGTAGTTGCTCTGAACTTGCGCGATGGTGAGCAGCGGACAGTATCGCATTTAGAGGAAGTCACACACCATCTCTGCATCCGTAGGCAGAGGGTCGTAGTTGGGGCTGAAAGGTAGGTCCGGGACGAGGCCAAAACCATCCTTGCCGAAGCTGATGTGCCCCGTCCCAAGTAATCGGTAGGTGCCGTCAACTACGTGACTCTTGATTCTTCCTCAAAACTGTTGGAGATAGACCATCAGTACTGAGGCCGTCACCGTGAGCGCATGTCGGAGGGGATGGCCTTGTAGTATGGACACTATGATCTCGTCTGGACACCGAAAGGTGGTCAGGTCGAGCTGGAAGTTCTTGTCCTGGACCTTAAGATATAAATTGTGGTCGTTAATGTGGTTGTAAGCTGGATATCAGTCCATTTGAAAAGTAAGAAATAAGAAAGCTCATTAGTTAAAAAAATTAAATTCAGTCGAAAATTTATTTTATCAACCCATAATAGTCTATCATTTCATCGCATGTTTGATGAATTTGTAATTCAAATTAGTAACCCGCACATAGGTCATACAAAGTGAATATTTAGGACATAATGACATTTCGACATTTATGTATAAGATATATGTAAGTTCAGTCAAAAATATGCTATGTGTTGAACACCACTATTCACTCCATGAAGTTTTTTCGCGCGAAAAATTGAGTTCATTTTAGTTTCCTAAATGCTGATTTCTGGATAAAATCTCCGCTTAAATTTTCGATCGATAAATTTTATTTGTCAGATGCGCTACAGTGTAAAAGACTTAGAAAAATTTACTAAGTGTTGCACGTTATATGTGTTACTGTAGCCAAAATTTACTACCGAAAGAAAACTGAAATCGAAAGTACAGTTTTTTATGGTAAGTTTTGCGCTCGTAATACCTTCACATATTTTGACTATCCCACGTGTTAATTTTTCGCTCGCATAAAATTCTAATTGGATTCTCGGTATTAAGTAGTCGATCCGCGTCAATTATCTCAGCAACTGAGTAAAAAATTTAGCGATCGAAAATCTTATACGATGCAAACTGTAACTCAATCGAATCTAAATCCAATTGACACTGTTGCGATCGATAAAAATCTTTGACTGCCTTAAACATTCAAAACCCTATTTAAGTCGAAACCCAGATTTTGAATTTAAGTCACAGATTATCGAAAATCTACATTACCAGATTGAACGAAAACTCCAGAACTATCGAAATTTGCAGATATTAACCCATCATTTAAACAGGTCTTCATCTCTGCGAACAGACATTTCCAGTTTTCATATGCAACACAGATGAAAATTTCTAAATGAATCAAGCGAAAAATCACAGAATATAGGTGTTAACGGAGTTTAAAGACACGCAATGGCCTAGAGAATGTCGATTCTACCTTAGAAGATGAAAATCTGTGAAGGATTAAGCATTTTGAAAGATTTTGGTTTCGTCTTTTTGACAAAGGTTTTGCGCGAGAGAAAAATTTTCGACTGTTAAATTTTGCGATTGATGGTTTTTGCGTGTATTTAGGGATTTTCGACTGCAAACATTAATTTCGTTTATGTGGGCTGATTAGACGTTTCGAGACTCAGCGATTTAAAGCCCATCATTGTTTTACGCTCGAGAAACTTAAGATCGCAAATTATCCAGCTTTTCGAATGTAATTTTTCCTAAGTTTTCAAATTCACCCCTAGTTCAATTAAAAACCACATTATTGCTCCTCCTAAGTATGAAAATAAATGCAATTAACTCCCTGTAATTTTGAATGGTGACATCTGGCTCCGTAGTTGAATTTTGAAAATCTGCAATACTTAGAGCAAAAATGTTGAGAATATTAGAGTTAATTTGGAAACAATTTTTCTAATCATGCGCCCCCTAATTTTTTTTAAGAAAGTCTGTTAAATTCAAATCCATAAAACACGTTAACGATCAAAATATCCTACCAACCAAAATTTAAACCAATGCCACGCACTCCAAATCTTGAAAATTCGTGAAGTCCTCCTCGTTGAAGTGCGTTATACAAGGATCAGAACTGAATTTTCTGCCACACTTAGAAAAAGGTCATCAAAAATATTTGCAGCTCAATGCATAAATTTTGTAAATGCTCCCCCTCAAATATTCCACCGAAATTGATTTAACATGTAATTCAAATCAAGTGCCAAATCAGTAACACGCAATATAAACAATTTATCCGGGATACGTGGTCCCCTAATCATGTAATTATAATTCTGCGCGAGGATATGAGCAAGAACAAATAATCGCATTTTATCAATCAGAGTAGATGCAAAATCAGATTGCATATCAAAATTTGCGAATTCTAATTTTTTTTATTGAACAAGTTAAAATATAACAAACATATATATATATATATATATATATTTGTATATATTTATTAGTATGTATATTATATGTATATATATATATTTAAATTTCCTTATGTATACTAATATTATTAATAGTATGGGGTCAGATTATTTTGCTTCGATCACCGTCACGCCTAAAGTTTCACAAGACACTTGAAAGATATTATGCCGTCAAGTCATGTCGTCAAACTAGAGTCCTCAGTTCATAAAATGACCCGTTTCGACAACTCTCACTAGGTTTGCTCTGGCGCTCTATTATTTTTACCTTGGGATTTTTATATTTATATCAGTCAAGCCAACACAAGCAATATTAAGTCAATTTACCTGTGATCGATGCGCTTTCAATCATTTCACCTATGCGAAAGACCGTCGATTTGGAATCAAAGGGACTTTGAAGGATTTTAATTTGGCTCTGACTTAGAAGGGAAGGAACATTTTGGGATTGTGGACTTAGAGTCTTCGTCTTCCTTTTCTTTAGTCTCTCTCCTTCATTGGCATTTCTCTTTTCGTATCTTCTTTTGTCATTTTCATCCTTTTTATTTTTCGTATCTGCCTACACTTGCCAAGCTGAAGCCCCGCTTCTCTACGAGGCTAAGAGATTATCTAAGACGAAGTTCTTCTTGTTGGTTCTCAACCGATACCGTGCTCATTTTCTCTTAATCCCTTAGGAGGTTTCAGAGATTATCGATTTGAAGAAGTTCACAGTTATGGAATTCGAACCCAAGGCCATGCTCCTGTTCTCATTTCCCGATATAAGACCGGACTATCGTTGGAGAAGTTCACTTCGTGGTGCTCCTCTTTCCAGCCGTTCTAACGAGCGTACGAGATTATCGATGGAGAAGTTCACAGCAAGATCCATGCCCCTCTTCTTATGATTTCTAAAAGATCTCAATAATTAGGAGGGCAGGTTCTTTTGGGCTGCTTTTTGTGCGTTGAGCATTCCTCGTGTGCGTTTTCCGCATTCTTTTGTCATCTTTTTCTCCCCTCTTTTCTCGTCTGAATATCCCGCCGAAGAGTTAGATAGTAGGTTGAAGGCTCGAAAGGGGATTCAAATGAAGATAAGGTATTCAGAGAAGGCTCAAAATCGATGACACAAGGCTATCTCAAAGGATTGAAATTTACATATGGCCAAGTGATGAATTTCCTAAGTGCCCTAATCACCTTCCTAATGATCTAACGCAAGGCGAGTATGAGGCCAGGATTCACTAGTTAAGACAAGCAATTGATGTGTGCCTCGCTCAAGAATAAATTCGTAGAAAGAAAAATAGGAAGGCTAGAATCCTCACTTATATGAAGTGGCTTTGTGTCTAATGGAACAAACTAATGCCTTTAGACAAAAGAATGAGACTTGGACTGACGAAATTAAGCAATTAACCTGTCGCATATCAGGGAAAATCTATACGTGACTATGTCGAGCATCCTAAAGATATCGTCATTCCCCTAATAAGTATATGTATAATATTTTTGGATTTTTTTTTGGTAAGGATAAATTCATTACCACATAGAAATTAGTACATCATCGTAGTTCACGCTTCACATCCAACTCACACCTGACTCATTTCTAAGACAGTCTCATCTATTCCTACACACATTCACCACAATTAACCACAATTAACCACAATTAAGCCAAGGCATTACAGCATATATAGTTAAGGAAGGTCCTGTCCTTGGCTGACTTAAGGGATCTGCAGCAGACGGGAATACGCCAGCAAAGATCTCTACTAACATCCTTTCCACCATGCCAGGCGGCCTCTTTACTTTGTCAGGCTCATGGACCCTGTAGTTACGCTCCTTCCAAATGAAGTATACAGCCTCGATCCGATATCGCGCGCACCTCCTCCTAGACATGGATAACATCCAATATCTCCTGGCAGGATCTGTCTGCATCCATGCTACGAGATCCCCAATAACCTGCCTACTAAAGTCACATTTAAAGAAAATATGTGAAACAGTTTCCCCATCCCGATCACATAGCCGGCAGGTCATTCCTCACGTCAATGTTCCAAGCCCGAATCCTATCAAATGTTAATAGTCTCTTCCAAAAGGCAAGTCACATAATAAAGCTATGGTTTGGTGCATTCATCCTATTCCATATGATCGGCAGGGATTCCAATGGTTGTCTTCTCCCATCAGCAAAACATAGCCTGATGTAGTAGTATACTTGCCATTCTTTGTACGTATCCAAGTACCCTTCTGGTATCCCCCTTGAAATAACAGTTTAATCTTGTTAATTTTTCGCCAAAACCAACAGCTATCCGAAGGGGGTTGATGACTCCAGAAATCACCATTTCTTAGATAGACCCCATTCATCCAACGGACCCATAATTTGTCCGCTTTAGAAGCTAAGTCCCAAATTTGACTCCCAAGTAAGGCACAGTTCCATCTCTCACAGTTCTTGATATTGAGACCTCCCGAAGACTTGGATTTACATACTATGTCCCATCTCACCAGTGCATTGTAGTTGCCCCCTATCTTACCATTCCATAGATATTCCCTACACAATTGATCCACCCTTTTAAGAACATGCTTCCCCAGAATCCATGGCAAGACAACAATACAGAATTAATCAAGCAAGTCCTTCCTGCATAAGAAAGATGCCTCGAGGACCAATGCTTAATTCGATAAGCTATTTTGTCCACCAAGCTCTGGCACGTGGTTTTGTTCCATTTCGTGGGCTGAATTGGCACTCCAAGGTACTTCATTGGGAACGAGCCTTTCTGGAATCCAGAAATAAGCTGTAGCTCATCATAAATTCTTCATGTAACTCCAGAACAATATATATTAGATTTGCTGGGATTAGCTTGCAACCTTGCAGTCTCATGAAAATGCATTAGCACAGCTTTGACAACACTCACAGACCCAGGGTTACCTTTGCAAAACACCAATAAATCATCAGCAAAACACAAGTTCACAAGCCTCACCTCTTTGCACATGGGATGAAATCTGAAATCCTTGTGGTTTGGTTCCAATAGAAACTTTCTAGTTAGGTACTCCATGACAATAACAGAGAGTAGAGGAGAGAGTGGGTCACCCTGTCGTAATCCTCTTTGCCCTTTAAACACTGGTCCATCTTGGCCGTTAAGAGAAATGGAGAATGAGGTAGTTGTTATGCACTCCATTATCCATTTAACAAACTTAGGGGAAATCGAAGCTATCCACTTTCTAATGAATTCCCATGAAACCATGTCATACGCTTTTCATAAATCAATCTTCATTAGACACCTTGCAGAAGCATTTTTCCTATTGTACAATTTTAGAAGATCTTGACTAATCAAGATGTTATGTACAATAGACCGCCCTCGAACAAAAGCACTCTGATTGTCATTGACAATCCTATGGAGGACTTCTTTAATTTTATTGCATAAAAGCTTCGAGATGCACTTATACACTACATTACAGCAAGCTATAGGCCGAAGGTCAGCAGCTGTAGCTGGATTATCTACCTTTTGTATTAGAGTTAAGGATGTACCGTTCACTTCCTTAAGCATCCGTCATGTTTTGAAGAATTCCCCCACAGCCTCAATCACACCATGTCCAGTTACATCCCATGTCTTTTTGAAGAAGCCACTTCCATATCCGCCAGGGGCTGAGTCCTCATGGATTGTATGAATGGCCTTGGAAATTTCTGTAGCAGTGACGCCTTGAATGATCTGAAGCTGATCCTCTACACTGAGCAAATATCCTTGTATCCATGGATTGTATGCATGGCCTTGGATTTTATTTTATTATTAATGTAAGTATCACGCAAAGTATAGAATTTAGGTACGCAAAACACAAATAGAACACATGAAAGCACATTAGAGCACGCAAAGCACATATTACGGAAGATTCAATATGCCTAATTTTCCGACAAGAAATTGGAATCGTTTTTCATCAATGCCTTGGTGAAAATGTCAGTTAGTTGATACTCCTTGTTCACAAAATACATATCAGTTGTACCTTTTTCTACGTGATCTTTTGTAAAGTGATATCTAATGTCTATGTGTTTCGTGCGTGAGTGGTGAACAGGATTGCACGTTATCGCAATGTCACTTTGGATATCACTATAAATGGGTATATTATTTAGACTGTACCGATAGTCGCGAAGCTGAGTCCTCATCCACAGCTGGCGGCCGCGACGTATTCGGCCTCAGCCGTTGAAGTTGATACGCAATTATGCTTCTTGAATGACCAGTAGACCAGCTTTTCGCCTGGAAACTGAGCGCCACTGGAAGTGCGTTTCCTGTCCATTCGGCAACCTGCATAATCAGCGTCAGTGTAGCCAATTAATTTGAAATTGTGCCCTTAGGATACCACAATCCTAATGTGGATGTGCCTTTGAGGTATCCGTTTGACCGCGAGCATGTGAGGTTATTTGGGATCAGATTAAAAACGGGCGCAAAGACATGTGGCAATCATGATGTTCGGTCGGTTGAGGTGAGATAGAGAAGAGACCCAATGATGCTGCGATAGAGTGTGATGTCGACCGTCTTTCCAGTAGGATCGGCATCCAACTTGCAGCTTGAGGACATAGGAGTGCTGAGAGGCTTGCTTTGATCTTGATGGAATTTTTTCAGAACATCCTTGATATACTTCGCCTGACTTATGAATATCCCATCATCCAGCTGCATGACTGGAGTCCTAAAAAGAATTGCATCTCTCCCATGTGACTCATTTCAAACTTGCTATTCATTAACTCTCCAAACCTCTTGCAAAGCCGAGGATTTGTTGATCCGAAGATGATGTCGTCTACATAAACTTGGTCGACCATCAAGTCTTTGTCTTGCCATCCAAAGATGTTGATCCGAAGATGATATCTTCTATCGGTTGTTCCTCGGATGAATCCAGACATTACGAGGAATTTGCTCAAGACATCATACCAAGCACATGGGGCTTGTTTTAGTCCATAGAGAGCTTTATCCAATCGATAGACGTGATCGGGATTGCTAACTCAATGAAGCCTTCTGGCTGAGCGACATAGACTTCCTCTTTTAACACGCCATTGAGAAAGGCGATCTTAATGTCCATTTGGTAGACTTTGAAGTCTTTATGGGCTGCATAAGCCTAGAAAAGGTGGATGGGTTCGATTCGGGCGAGCATACGTCTCGTCGTAGTTAATGCCTTCCTGTTGGTTATAGCCCTTCGCAACCAGTATGCTTTATTTCGGATCGCTTCCCCATCTTCATTCCTTTTGTTCTTAAACACCCATTTCGTCCCGATGATAGTTTTTCCATGCGGACGAGGTACTAAAGTCTACACTTGAAGACGTTCCAATTGGTTGATCTCGTCTTGCATTGCAATTACCCAATCTGGGTCTTGAAGTGCGTCTGCTACCTTGGTTGGCTCGTTTTGGCTTAAAAAGCAGCTAAAGAGATTGTGCTGATGTCTTGTCCGTACGCCACTCGAAGGATCGCCTATTATCTGATCAACCGGATGTGCTCGAGTCCACTTACGCTCATGAGGCAACACTGAACTAGAAGCATCAGCCATTTGTGGACCGAGGTTACCAATAATCTCAAATTGTTCATTACATTGAGGTAGTTCCATATCTGCACTTAAATTGAGCGATTCCGATGATACTTACTCAACAATCGTGGTAGGTTCTTCAGTACTCTGAGGTAATTCTGAATCGGGTGAGGTGGGGACATGTGAAGAGCTTGGTACATCGGCCTCGTCGAGTGGGGAATCAACTAAGGGTGTAATATTGATGGTGTCTGGCTGATATACGGGCTCAAAGAGAGAGTCCAAGTCTTCTAACACGAGTCTCATAGCTTCTTCTGACGTTGAATCTTGAATTGTTGCCATCTTCTATTGGTTTTGTGCCAACACGCCAGTAAAAACGGCTTCTGAACTATTGTATTCAGAAGTCATCTGGTTAGGCACGAGTCCTGAACTGAGGCACTCAGGAGCAATATCTGCAACTTCTTGGAAAGTGACATTGTAGCTTTCTTCGATTGTTCGATTGGACTTGATGTATACTAGGTACGCTTTCGAAGTAGAAGAATACCCGACGAAAGTGACTTCGAATGCTTTAGGGTCGAACTTAGCGCGTTGCTCTCTATCGTTCACCACAAAGCACTTGCACCCGAATACTTTGAAGAATGAAATATTGGGTACCCGCTTGTTGATGATCTCGTACGGAGTCTTATCGAAGCGCTTGTGAACTACCGCCCTGTTCTGAGTCAAATAGGCGGTATTTACTGCTTCAGCCCAAAGGAATCGTACGCGCGGCTTCCACTAGAGTTCAACTCTTCCTTTCTACGACCCCGTTCTATTGGGGCATCTTTGCGGTTGAGAATTGCTGACTAATCCCAAGTTTCTGATAGAATTCACTGAGATACTTGTTCTTGAACTCAGTTCCATTGTCTATTCGGATGGTGTGAATAGTTTGCTGCAGTAAATTCTGAGTAGAGGTCACGAAGTTGACGATCAAGTCCCCTGTCTCATCTTTAGTTCGGATGAACTTCGTCCATGTGTAGCGAGAAAAGTCATCGACAATAACAAGCACGTACTTGCATCCGTTGATGCATGTGCCTACATCAGTACCTAGAGGTCCATGTGTATTAGTTCCAGTGGATGTGAAGTAGAGGCAACTAGTTTAACATGATGAGATGCTCGCTTCATTTTTCCTAGTTGGCATGCCGAACATTGATGCTCTTTTTGTAGTGTTATGGTTGGTAGAACGTGGACCAACTTCTTCATTGAGAGGCGTTGAAGAGGTTTGATGTTGAGAAGAGACATTCATTGATGCCATAAGCTGTTCCTCTTAATTGTAATCTGGGAGATGAGGCAAACAGCTGTCGAGGTCCGCACGGACGTCAGGTTTATCGTGTAAAGGTTTGATATCCGAAGTCCTTGGAGGAGTTCTTTGTCCTGACTGTCCAATATTCTGCACCGATCAGCATGGAAGACCACCCCACCTGGAATCCTTTGTCGCAGAACTTGCATATGCTGACAAGTTATGGCGGAGGCCTTCGACGTAGGAGACATCCTTAATTGTCAGATTGTTCAGAATAATATCTCCGAAGCCAAGAATCGGAACTGAATCATTGTTGCCGAATCTGACTTTTCCATTTAGACGGTCTTGCTAGTTGCTCAACAGCTTCTGATTTCTCGGCATGTCTGTGGAGCAACCGGAATTGAGGTACCACACATGATGGATCTGCAAAACCGGATTAGAGAGCTTTAGGTACCCACTTGTAAATGGGTCCTCTCAGATTAGCAAATTTAGTTCTAGATAGTTCCTAAATTACACTATTAGAGACTTCAGCAACCCAAACCATCTTTGAAGTGGTTGATTTGGGTTTACCCTTTGTAGAAGACTTTGCCTTTTTGGCTTTTGTCTTCTTGGGCGGAGATTTAGGAACCCATTTGGGTTGAACATGGCAGGAAGATTAATTTCAACACGTACAAATGCTTTGGTAGGCTTGATCGAGGAAAAGATCTTTTCAATTGGATAGTCTCCTAAGGTGCTTGGGGGATTCGATCTTTACGGGACATCTTAGGTGAGAACAAGCATGAATGGCGCTAAAGCCTACTTGATGGCTGGATCTTGTTTCATACGAGTCATCCTAGATGCATTTGTTTTAGAATGAGTGTTTGGTATTGAGATGAAGAGCCTATGTCAAAGTTGGTGCTTCAAAAGGTGGTAGGCGTTAAGGAGTAAGTAGAAGCAATTATTTTGAGATAAGAAACATACAGCTCTTTTATTTCTACGACTGTTTTTTATTTTTACAGAAGTACGTGATAAACTTGGAATTTTAACATCTAGAGACTCATTCTTTATTTCTACACTAGACACTTTCGCCTTTGGTTTCTCTAGCTCCTTGACTGCGCTCCCTATAGATGTAGTGGAAACAGGGTTAGAGATAATATTTTTAAGAACCTTATTCTTAGATATTAGTTCTTTGGAAGGCGATTTTTCTTTCTTCACACTTTCATAATGATAGTTTTCCTTGAGGTTGATGTGTGAGAAATGGCTTGTGAGATGGAGGAAGCTTTGAGATTGTCCATCTCATTTAGGAACATTTTCTTTTCAGCTTCAAATTCTCTCTTTCCTTTTTTAAAGAAGCTCTTAACCCTTCTATTTTCCTAACAATAGGGGGTATATAGAGAGAATTTTCAGAATGGGAGATTGTGCTTCCTCAGTTATAGAATGATCTTCGGGAATATAAACTGAATCTAAGCTCCAGCCCTTGGGTAAGACCCTCGTTTTGTCACTTTGGTTAGTTCGGTGTAAGAAAAGGGGATTTCAGTCCTTGTCTTGGCTTTTCTCTTGGCTTCTTCTAATACGTCAGTTTCTTTTGCACCAGTAAAAGACACAAGAGAGGTTAGTCCTAGACCCATGTACTTGACATCATAAAGTTGTTTGCAGTCAACTTTAGTCAAGCAATGTGGATTCTCAAAGTCTAAACCATACTTGTAATCGTAGAATTCTATGTCCATAGGTTGGTTTAAGAAGATCGTTTGTTCGCTTTGTCCCCTATTTACAATAAGATCATCTAATTTCTTAACTTTTGCGTATAGCTTTTTACGTTCTTCTCCTAAGAGAGCAAAATTATTTTCCATCCTTAGTTTGGCGGCTTTACAGGCGTCATCTTTCGTATGTTCACACACCTTACCGCTAGATCTATCTAATTGGGCTTCTAGGTTGGTGAGCTTAGTTGTTGCATCTGTTCTCCTACAATTGAGGCTGGCTTTCTCGGTGATGTTCCTAACCAAGCAATTATAGTTATTCTCAAGCCTATCTTCTAATTCTTTTACGATCGAATTATGTTTCTCTAAGGGAATATACTTAGTCTCGCTAATAATGGGGCTCTTAGATAATTATTCTATTTTGACATTAGAGCTCCTAAGTTCCACCTCGAGACTAGCTATCCTTTCCTAAGACTTAGTTAATTTCTTCTCTACTTCCTTCACGCTTTTCTGTTCACGTTTCATGTTAGTGTATGCTAGTTGATACGATTCTAACATGGTCAATAATGTGGAAGGAGAGACTACCTCCTGTGACGATTCGGATGCTTGGTCTTCGTCCGTCTGATTGGTGGATTCGGCGTCTGAGTTTTCGTCCAGGCGGGCCATGAGAACTAGGTTCTCCTCTTCAGAGCTGGACGTATCTTCGAGCCACTGGTCTTGTTCTGCCATCAGAGCTACCCCAGCTTCTTTCTACTTTGTGAGTTGAAGCTTCTTGGGTATCTCTCTTCTTTGGGAGAGTGCACTTTCTGGTATAGTGACCTGGTTTGCCGCAGTTAAAGCACTTGTTCGTCTTTTTGGCATTCTTGACTTCGGAGGTCTCGGTTGCACGTTCTGTGTTCTTTGAGCTTGAGGTTCAAAGTCGGTTGGCTGATGATGAGGACTTCTTCTTGAAGTATTGCTTGCTATTTTTCCAATTAGAGCCAACTGCTTTCCCAACGCTATCATATTTGGCTCCACGTCTGAGTCTGATTCATCTTTCGACTCTGAAGGGGTATGAGGCCTAATGATCTTCTCTTTTCTTGGCTTTGATACTCGCTTCTCTGAGACTAGGGCAAATGTGTCTTCGATCAGCTTGCTCTTCTGCTCGTTCTGAATCTCGCTTACGTCTTCCTCGTGCTGTGCGAGATTGTCGAACATGGCATGGATATCCAACTCCTCAAGGTCTTTGTTTTGCCTGATTTGAGTGGATCTTCTTCCATTCCAAGGGCAGAGAGGAGAGAAATCGAATGTTGGTTTTCATGTTTGTCTTGGTGATTTCTATTTTCCTCATCTCATTCAGAAGTGTGAGGAATCTCTGATAGAGATCATCTAGGCTCTCCTCAGGTTTCGCTCTGAAAGAGTCGTAAGTCGTGAGCATGTTTGCCTTCTTGGCCTTGATGCCTACTGTAGTTCGTTTCATCATCTTATGCAGTTCATCCCATATCCCCATGCCGTTGGAAGGCTGTCGATCTGTCGATATGTGTCGTTTGGGATGCCTTGCATTAGAGTGTTCTTGGCTATCAAATCAGCCTTTGTTCTAACTCTTTCCTCCTCTATGTATTCCCTAGGCTCTTTGAGTCGCCTAGAGGCAGGAAATAGAGGATTTGCTGTGTTGTCCTCGGGTATATTTATCCAGAACTGAGTTGGACCTTGCTCAAGTGACAAGAGAAGGTTGTCGACCTGATCCTTTAGCTCGATGAAATTCAGAAAGCGGCTTCGCCAAACGGTATAATCGCCTCTTTTTAGCAATCCGACGCTTTAGTCCACTGAGCCATCTCTCCCGGTTGAAAAAGATAATATTACATTACACATAATGTATGTAGTCTTTCTTTCTCTCTTCTTTCTCTATTATAATTCTATATATATGTATATATATGTAGAGAGAAATTGACAAATAAAGAATTTCTCTTTACGTAAAAATGGATTCGAACGCGCCAACAATCGAACTAAAGAAAAATAAGGAAGACCTCTTTGTGTTGATTTTGTTCGAAAGGCCTTTCTTTCAGATTCTGATGGCATGGCCTGGTCAGTGCCTAGCCGGACCATTTTTGTATTCCGACGAATTTCTGAATTCTGGTATATCATTTACACTTTCTTATTTATTATATATTCATATTAAATTTAATATTCAAGCAACCAAAAAAGAACAAAGGAGATTTCTATCCTTTTTAATGTTAGATTTTATTTTCATTTTCCGAACTAAAGAAAACTTTAGATCTTCCACAATGCACTTTTTGGTTATTGTTTAGTTTTTTTTCAATTTTCTTCGGCAAAAAAAAGAACGGTTATCATTTCCCAGAGTACACGCATCCATGCTTTTTGTAGTAGAGTTGATGAAGGATCTTCGTTTGTTGTTTTGATGGTTTGAACTGATGTAAAGTGCTTCACGAGTAACAAATTAGTCAGTAGCATTTGATTCTAAAGCAGTCGAGAATTAATTTCGATTCAACCTTTAAAGTTTGATCGAAAATAATTTAGTCGAAATAAAGTGTTGTCGTTACTGTTCTCGTGCGAGATAGTATGTCGGCGAAAAATTTTATGAGCGAAATACATTGCTCAAAATCTTTCGGCCGAGACAAATTTCTGGATCGTGAATTTATTTCGATCGCAAGGAAACATTACGTATAGTAAGTTTCTCGCTAGGTCAAAATCGTTGACTGGAAAAGTTTCTCGAACACAAATGGTTTTTGCTTGGTCAAACTAAGAAGTCTGACCGCAAATATTTTTCGAGAGAAAATTACACGCGAAAATCAAAATTGATCTCGTCGAAAAAGATTTTCGCTAAGTAATGCTCGAGAAATTTTTCTACCAAAGTGGCTTTTAGTAATGACGACTTTAGTACTGACTTAGTATTCTGAATCGAGAAAAATTTTCGCTCAGAGTTTTCGTTCGAGAAATTGAACCGATCGAGAACCTAGCGAGAAAATTGAAATAGCGCAAAATTATCACAGAATACAATCAACACTGATTCAAGCAAAAACAACGAATTATGCAGTAATATTGCAGGCAATTGCTCGAAATCAACTACAGTCTACGCACAAACATGCAATTAAACACGTCATGAAGCAAAATATATAAAATTTTAGCAAAATCAGTACGTGTTCAAGTAGTTTCTTCGCGCGAACAGTGACTTCACATATTCAATCTGTTGGGTTACCGGTGTCTCCCGGAGACGCTACGTCCCCGGAAACGGTGCAGAACAAAAATTTTCTGGGCTCCCCCATTGCCCACGTAGCTCGGATCAGAATAGTAACACATAGACATGCAATAGGGCGGGTAAACCCGTAGAGAATTACCAGTTGACGCGAGTGGTAGCTCCTCGTCCTTTTCTTCAAGACTTCGTCGATGGTGGTGGATGGCACTAGATCGTCACGCGGACCTCGCAGTGTACCATGGAATCAATTCTCCGAAGATGGCTGGAGAGGACTAAGCCGTCGCATGGGAGAAACGTGTGTGCGTTCGGTGTGTGTTTTGTGCCTTTGGTCGATTTCGAAAATCACCTATTGTTTCTCTACTTTTGGAGCACGAAATTCTTAGCCTATTTAGAAGATTGGATTTCGATATCTTTGTCAATAAAGTGTGAGAGATTTTTGCCAAATCTTACTCTCTTTTGAATTCCAAATCCAAAGTTAAGGAAACTTACTATTATTAGAAAAGTAACTTAAATACCAAGTCAAACTAAGTATATTTAAATATTCTATCGAATTCGAAATTTTATCCAAAATTAATTTCGAAATTTAAATAAATAATATTCCAATATTTTATTCCATACTTATTTATATCAAATATGAAAATTCCGAAAATACCCTCAAAGGCATATTTCGAAATTAGCTTAAGGTGAAACCAATTTTATCCTCAAGCCCATTAAGCACTTGGCCAAGCCCAAGTCTTAAAGTTAGTTTCATAAGAAGTCCAACTTCAATCCAATAAATGGCCTGAGGCCCATTAAGGCGTGGCCCAACGGCCCGTTAAGGCCCAAAACACTTTCTATCCTTATCAGTACACGTTAATGATCCTTTTTATGCCCGACTCTCTAGGTTCAAATCAATCGGCAAGGGAGAAATCAAAGAGTCCGGTAGTTACCTAGCCAATCCCGCAGTACCGGACCGTAACCCGATTTGAGTGCGAATTTCGACCTAGTCTTTATGCCAGAACCTCACTATTAAAAACAGTGCTACGTATAAACCCTTCAGCTGTGTCCCAATCAAGTGAGAGCCATGGTCTATATCAATCTAACTAAACTCGATTCTATGATAAAACGGAGACGAGGCAAATTACCAAACTACCCTCCATGTCTCACATGAATCAGTTCAATATCTTGGCCAAGGACTTCGTAATTTCCCGTCGCCGTCCTCATTGGACACTTATCTCGATTACTTGCGAGACTGTGAATCCGTACTCGGTGGTCTAAGTCCGACAATCACAAATCGTCATCAAGACCGCATCTGGCCCGCTGACCCATGCAACAGCAAATCGGGTCGAGGGGAACTAGTGACAGTCGATACTTCGAATTCAACTCCATCAAAGCCCCTTTCGGTCTAAGGTTCACGTAGACTACTATAGTGTTGCGTCGGTCATTGACACTCCTTGAGTAATAACCCATGTTCGACCGTACGACCCGTGAGTCAGTGTCCATGAAACGAGTCAATCCCTTGATTCGATTCGTATCACAAGTCATGACCTCCACTTCCAAGCGAGATATCGGCACACGATAGGTCATCGACAAATAAGCCGTGATCGGTTATCCAGCACCCAGCTGGAGCCTCAGGCTTACGAACTTTTAATGTTCGAGGTTAAGAGTCCACTGGTGCCTTCCTCTCTCGTACCCATTGAGAACAATGACTCAACTCGACACATTTAAATCTGTTTATTTATTGCTTTACCGCATGCTAAGTAAAGAACTCTTATATCCAATAAACGAACAATGCCTTTCATTAAACACACGAAAATATCTTATTACACAAAAGGTTGAATGATAAATAATCTAATGCCCTATACAATCTAATCCTCGTATAGCATTCGAGGGCATATTCCTAACAATCTCCCACTTGCACTCAATGCCATGCGCTGCAGTATCTAATACCCATCTTTTCGAGATGTCTAGCCAGCACTGCCTGTGATAGAGGCTTGGTGAACGGGTCGGCCACGTTATCCGCGGTCGCAATCTTTTGCACGGCTATGTAGCCATTCTCAACGAATCCACGTAACACGTGGTACTTTCTTTCTATATGTTTGGACCTGCTGTGAGATCTTGGTTCTTTCGCCTGAGCAATAGCGCCAGTATTGTCTCACCATAATGGTAATGGCCTATCTGCAACAGAAACGACACCAAGTTTTTCCAAGAACTTTCTCATCCAAACACCTTCCTTAGCTGCCTCTGAGGCCGCTATATACTCTGCTTTGCAGGTGGAATCTACAGTAGTGCTCTTCCAAGACACTGCTCCACCGTTGAGCGTAAAGACGAATCCTGAAGTAGATTTTTGGTCGTCTACGTCAGACTGAAAATCCGAATCCGTATACCCTTCCACTTCCAATTCTCCATTACCATAGACCAGTATCATATCCTTAGTCCGCCTGAGGTACTTGAGGATAGTCTTGACTGCTGTCCAATGTTCCTTACCAAGGTCAGCTTGAAACCGTCGGACTAGCTCACAGCGTACGCCAAGTCAGGTCGCGTGCAAAGCATCACGTGCATCAAGCTACCCACTGCGGATGCATAGGAGATTCCTTTCATATCTTTCTGCTCCAACTCAGTTTGAGGGCTCATAGCCTTGGAAAGGTAAATCTCCTGTCGCATAGGCAGGAACCCTTTCTTAGAGTTGTCCATATTATATCGCTTCAAGACCTTCTCTAAGTAAAGGGCCTGGGAGAGTCCAAACATACGATTCGCTCGATCTCTATAAAGGCAAATACCCAAGATATAGGTAGCTTATCCCAAGTCTTTCATGGAGAATTCGGTCGAAAGCCACGCTTTCACCATCGAGAGCATTCCAATATCATTTCCTATCAAAAGGATGTCATCCACGTACAATACGAGGAAAGATATTTTGCTCCCACTACTTTTCTTGTCGACCCAAGGTTCGTCTTCGTTCTTCAAGAATCCGTGGCCCTTGACCACTTCATCGAACCGAAGATTCCAGCTTCTGGAGGCTTGTTTGAGTCCATAAATGGACTTGTTCAATTGCACACATTATGAGCATCTCCTTGCGATGTAAAACCCTTGGACTGCTCCATATATATTTCTTCCTTGAGGTATCCATTTAGGAACGCAGTTTTCACATCCATTTGAAAGATCTCATAGTCATAGTGCGCAGCTATCGCAAGCAATGTTCGAATGGACTTTATCATAGCGACAGGCGAAAAGGTCTACTCATAGTCAATGCCCTCTTTTTGACTGTACCCTTTCGCCACAAGCCTGGCTTTGTATGTATCAACCAATCCGTCAGATCCAATCTTTCTCTTGTAGATTCACTTACACCCAATGGGTCTAAAACCATCTGGGAGGTCTACTAGAGTCCAGACTTGATTTTCGTGCATAGAATCCATTTCGGCTTGCATAGTGATATGGGGCTCTCCCAATCAAAAGAATTTATATGTGGGGCTCACAAGATTTATATAGCCGGAGAACAAGTATTACAAAGTTGTGGGGCATGCGTAAGTTGCTTGTGTGTAAGGGAGCTAAAAGGGATATATCTGTGACGTTGGGGCTTGTTTAGGACGTATTAGGACGTTAAGGGACGTAAAGAAAATAACACAAGGAATTACGTGGTTCGGATCTTTGCAGATCCTACGTCCACGGGTGCTCTAAAACCTCCTTTCACTATATTTGGACGAATTACACACTCAACTAATCCTTACTTTCGCTCTAAATATGCTAAGTATCGAAAGAGAAGTTTAACACACTCAAAAGAGAGAAAACTAGAGAGTATTTTCGTATGCTGATCATGATCCTTGCAAAAATGATGAAGTCCCCTTTATATAGGAGGCTCTTGGATATTTCCTAAAGGTACATCCGAGATCCCTGGTGATATGACCCTCTGGGACAATGTGCTGCGCAGTGTGACAGGCCTTCTGTCAGAGACAGCCTTTGACAGCTTTCATGCAGCTTTTTGCAGTCCTGTCAGAAGCAGCTTTTACCTGTCTTTTCACCTAGAAGCGTATTGAGGAAGCTTTTTCCATCTTGGGGGTCGCCAACTACCTATCGGAGGTCCCTGAAGGTCCCTCTCTATTATTTATCATTAATTAAATATTAAATATCCTCTCATAGGCCTAACATGCCTTTTCTTATCATTTACTTTTTTGGCCCATCTAATTTAGTCCATATCACATAGCTATAAGCCATTTCTTCGAATCTTTATCCCCGATTGCCTGGTCATAGGTAGTGGGATCGTCTCCGACATTCCTTTCCATCGCAGCAACCTCGTGCTCGATGTTGACCATCCCGTATCTCTCAGGCTGACGAGATACTCTACACGACCTACGCAACTCAGGTTGCGTCTTGGACTGCTCTACGGTGTCATCTGACACTGGAGTCTGTGAAAGCACTTCTGACGACTCTCCAAGAGTTACTTCGCGACCAACAAAGTGGGCCTGAAGGGCTACAACGATTCTCTAATCATCGTGGAAGTAAAATTGGTATCCCATGGAATCCTAGGATACCCGACAAAATGTCCTTTCACAGCCTTCGATTCCAGTTCATCTGTCTTAGCTTTTGACGAATGCGGGGCAACCCCAAACTCTAATGTGATTAAAGCTCGGTCTTCGTCCAGTCCCTATCTGATACGGAATACGATCGACAGACTTTGTAGGATATCTATTTAGAATGTGTGCCGCTGTCAATAGGGCATGACCCCACAATGATATGGGCAGGTCTGTATAGCTCAGCATAGATCGAACTTTATCCAACAGAGTTCAGTTTCTGCGTTCAGACACACCGTTCAACTGTGGTGTTCCGGGCGCTGTCATTTGTGAAATGATCCCGTTCTCTTTCAAGAACTCCTCAAACTCGAGGCTCATGTACTCGCCGCCGCGATCTGACCGAACGGCTTTGATACTCTTTCCAGTCTGATTTTCCACCAAAGCCTTGTACTCATTGAACCATTCAAAAGTATAAGACTTGTGTTTCATGAGATATACCTTGCCAATGCGAGAGTTGTCATCTGTGAAATGATCCTGCTCGAAGCAGCCCGATCCCGCGACTGCAGCATCACTGCACTGCTCGCAGCTCGCGCACAATGCGCGGCTGCCCGGATCCCACCGCTGCGCGGGTCTCGGTCCGATTTGTGGTTCCTCGTCGATCCGTACCACACGAGTGGATGGCCATGTATTGGCAAACGACGCATCGGACAGCCCAACAACGGTCGAACCACGTCGGCATTTCGATCGTCTCCCACACACCTCGTTTCAATTTAAATATGTTATGATTCCGATCACGAGCGCCCACTCTAATACCACTGTTGGGAACGGTGCGGAACAAAAATTTTCCGGGCTCCCCCATTGCCCTCGTAGGTTGGATCAGAATAGCAACACATAGACATGCAATAAGGCGGGTCAAACGCGTAGAGAATTACCAGTTGACGCAAGGGCAGCTCCTCGTCCTTTTCTTCAAAACTTCGTCGATGGTGGTGGGTGGCACTAGATCGTCATGCCTTCTCGCAGTGTACCACGAAATCAGCTCTCTAAAGATGGCTAGAGAGAACTGAGCCGTCGTGTGGGAGAAACGTGTGTGCATTCGGTGTGGGTTTTGTGCCTTCCGTTGATTTCGAAAATCACCTCTTTTTTCTCTACCTTTGGAGCACGAAATTCTTAGCCTATTAAAGGATTGGATTTCGACATCTTAGTCCTTAAAGTGTGAGATATTTTTGCCAAATCGTAATCTCTTCTGAATTCCAAATCCAAACCTAAGGAAACTTACTATTATTAGAAAACTAACTTAAATACCAAATCAAACTAAGTATATTTAAATATGGTACGGAATTCGAAATTTAATCCTAAATTAATTTTTAAATTTAAATAAATAATATTTCAAATATTTTATTCCATATTTATTTATATCAAATATGCAAATTCCGAAAATACCCTCAAAGGCATATTTCGAAATTAGCTTAAGTAATAACCCATGTTCGACCGTACGACCTGTGAGTCAGTGTCCATGAAACGAGTCAATCCCTTGATTCGATTCGTATCACAAGTCATGACCTCCACTTCCAAGCGAGATATCGGCACACGATAGGTCATCGACAAATAAGCCGTGATCGGTTATCCAGCACCCAACTGGAGCCTCAGGATTACGAACTTTTAATGTTCGAGGTTAAGAGTCCACTGGTGCCTTCCTCTCTCGTACCCATCGAGAACAGTGACTCAACTCGACACATTTGGATTTATGCATTTATTGCTTTACCGGATGCTAAATAAAGAACTCTTATATCCAATAAACGAACAATGTCTTTCATTAAACACACGAAAATATCTTATTACACAGAAGAGCGAATGATAAACAAAATGCCCTATACAATCTAATCCTCGTATAGCATTCGAGGGCATATTCGTAACACAATCAATTCTGCTTAATTGATGTTCTAGACGCTACCGATCTAATCGAAAATGATTTCTACCACTGAATCGAGCACGTAAACATCGAATTCAAGTCAAATAATCATAGAATTAAGCTCTCAGATCGAAATTAATTTTCGTGCCAAAACTGTTCTTCGCACGGAATAGTTTCAGAATTGAATTTCGATCTGATTCTAACAATTTTCTATTCAAAATAGAACGAATCTGCTCTGGTACAAATTGTTAGGTCTTCGATTATCAACTCCTAGATCCTAGACTTGAAATCTAAGGCAATCGATTAGAATTGTTAAGAATTAGATTTCAATCTAAAACCTTCTTAGAGACCTTCGAGAGAGATCGCTTAGTGAGAGAAAGTTTTCTGAATTTCTCTCTCTAGAATATTATTTGCAAGCCTTTCGGATCAGCTGACTAAAATTCTCTATTAAGCACAATGTGTACAAATGTATTTATACCAAACAAACGTGGTAAATAACAAACAAGTCCTAAACTAAGGACCAATACAAATAAAGCCTCTAATTACAAGGACAACTAATAAAATTAAAGCACAACTAAAGCGTATATTCTACAAACATTTTCTTTTAAGCTTCAAAATTCTTCTTTTCAATGTTAAAGGATGACCTCATTTCCTCAATTCTCTTAATCATAGGAGGAATGTAAAGGTTAGAAAAATTCTCATAATAGTAAGTGGTTGCTTCCTTGGACTGACTCGTATGTTGTAAAGAAAATACGGAATCACTGTTACACTCCAGGGGTATATCCCGAGCTTTGTAACTGTTATTCAATTCTGTATAGTCAAAGGGGATCTCGACCCTAGTTTTGGATTTACGCTTTTTTTCTTCTAGCGCATTTGTCTCAGATGCGCTAATAAAATTCATTAGGACCAAATCCCATGTATCTTATATCATAGAGCTGAATACAATCAACTTTCCTTAAGTTGCATGGGTTTGCAAGTCCTGCACCTTCCTTAGCGTTGTAAATGTCAGTTTCTACGGGTTGGTTTAGATGAATCGTTTGATCGGTTTGTCCCCTAGAAGTCAGCCTGTAGTCTAAGAATTTAATCCTAGAATAAAGTCTTTTTCTTTCCTCATAGAGTGTTGTATAGTCATTTCAAGATGTGGCCAACTCTATGTTGCTTTCTCTCAGAGCTTTATCTAGGTTGTTGTTTTTAATCTCTAAGGAGGCTATTCTTGATGCTAGACTATCTATTATTTCATTTGCATTTGACAAAAGAATTTCTACATGAAATTTTTCGTCAAATACCAATTGATAGTTACTGTAGCGACCCTCACTATCTAATCAAAATTAGTGGCGGATTTTTCGCAACGTAAGTCGCGGAAGGCCCGTCTAACAAAGATCTGTTTCTTAAAATATAATATACTACAACAAAAGTCGTTCTACAACGTCATCACTATACACGGGCCGTAGCCCCAAATATTTAAACACTCAAAACCCTAACGTCGCCCACAGGTCGCATCCATGTACGGTCCCGCCCTCAAAAGTACGTGGAGCACCGCCGTCAGCCCGCCTCAGCCGCGACGCGCATCAGCGTCGTGCCTACAACACGAAAACCTGAGCAATTTGCCCAATAGGTGAATAATATGCATATATGCAGTGGCACTCGATCCCCGTTCTCACATCATCTCACAATTCAATGCACACTCATCTTTTCCTTCGTCCCAAACTTCATATAATTCACATCATGACTAAACAATCTAGATTCTCATCGCGTATTTATAACAATCATAATATTCTACAGTGGCAGTTCGTCTGAATGTTCACATCAGACATCTTCCTGTCAGAAAATTCATTTCACTAATAACAACATGTACTAGTGGTTCGTCTGAATGATCACACCAGACCTCTTCCCACCAGACAACATGTACTATACTAGTGGTTCGCCTAAATGTTCACAGAAGGCATCTTCCCACTAGATAGCTTGTACTAGCAGTTCCTCTAAACGTTCACGAAAGACATCTTCCTGCTAGATAACTCATTCCACTATTTTCAACCTAAACTAGTGCTTCGTCTGAATGTTCACACCAGACATCTACCCACTAGTTTACTAGCAGTTCGTCCAATTGTTCACAAAGAACATCTTCCTGCTAGGCAACCTGTACTATACTAGTGGTTCGCCTAAACGTTCACGAAAGGCATCTTCCCACTAGTCCACTAGCAGTTCGCCTACAACTATACTAGTGCCTCGCCTAAATGTTCACCAAAGGCATCTTCCCACTAGATAGCTTGTACTAGCAGTTCGTCTAAACGTTCACGAAAGACATCTTCCTGCTAGATAACTCATTCCACTATTTTCAACCTAAACTAGTGGTTCGTCTGAATGTTCACACCAGACATCTTCCCACTAGTTTACTAGCAGTTCGTCCAAATGTTCACAAAGGACATCTTCCTGCTAGTCCATTTATTCCAATAATATAACATGCAATACTAAATGCCTCCAGTTGTACACGAAATAATATGTCGCATATTCGACCCCCTCGTCAACTTCCTAAAATGATAGGTAGCTCCACATCTCAAGTCCTACACACTGACGATTACCGGCCTGATGTACTCGAGTCGCGGCCCAAGCCTTATGCACCGGACGTTCATCAACCTGATGCACCTGAGTCACACACGCCTCGAGCCCCACGCATACGACAACTTACGTCAGTCTGTCGTTCTCGAGTTAGCGCACTATCTCGCCGATCACTATTTCTAGTCCTCTAATAATAACCTCAGCTCCTATAGTAATCATAAATTTCTCGTAACCGTACTCTACCCCTTCTTACTAATATAACAAGGCATTTTTGATTCACACGGTACTCAATACTCGCATTGGTTTGGTGTGCAAGTGCAATGCTCATAACATGAAATATTACACCGACAATAAATTCTCCCTGAGAGAATATTCCTGCTCTACGCAGAACTTACTAAAATAGTTTTCTCAAAATATCCCAGTTCATACCCGAAAGTTGTTCTTTGAAAAACCCAAAATATAAAAGAGCCAATATCAATTCACACATCCGAAAATGTCTCCAATACTAATAATCCCATCTATCGAAAACCCTAAAATACCGTACATCTCCAAAAATCTTCAAAACCTTAGAATATAAAACTTAGCTACCCGAATTTTCTCATTCCAGCCAGAAATTCATTCTAAAGAGACCCGCAAATCTCTAACCCTAAATCATAACTATTCAAACTCTAACCGTACATCCATTTTCCTAAGTCCAAAAAATTTATTCAAAATCCTATTATTCGTCCACCCGAAAATTACTAAGGTGTTCTAATACCAAAAATAAAGAAACTAAAAACACTTATATTCTAAAAATATTGTGTACTCAGAAACCTTAGGATTCAAACTTAGGGCTGTTAAATTCATCTAAAATCCTCAAAAGTCTACTTAGTAAACTACATCAGACCCTAATTGCAACCCTATATCTCAACGACAGTTCTAACACCAAAACGTATGATATAAGCATTAGTCCTTTACTTGACGTGGTTATATCAAGATTCTGGCATGCAATCCTAGTATTTAAATCACGAATCAACCACCTAACTCATATAATAAATCACATAATCCTACCAATCAAGCCACATAGTGCACCTTCCCATACATAGATTAAGTCGAACCCATGGAAATACTATCCAACTTCCTATATTTCAACTATTTATCTACAACCGATAGTTACTCTCATGAATACCAACAAGTAAACCACATCTAGAAAGAGAACATATAAACCACGATAATTAGCCTAACAATCGAGATATGGAATTTTAATCCTCATATATATGGTCACGAGACAACATAAAATTCTCCTCAGACACACGTAAATCACATATAAAAAGAGAACACATAAACCACAATAGCTTCACACAGTTATCACTTAAATCAATTAATTAATATGTAATACCAAAAAGTCATAACACTCAGATAGATTTGTTAACTAATCTCAATGCCAAATGATATAGACTACAAACATATAAAGACAACACAAATATACAAGAAGATCGCGCGTGAACTATAGCCACCATGGAAGACTACAGATTGGAAAAGGAAGAAAAAAAACAAAGGAGAAAAAAATAGAAAAGCTTTGTTCTTCAGTTTGGTAAAATTCCTCCTCACCAAATAATATTCGTTCCTCTCATACAAATACAATAAAATAAAACAACAAAATGGTATCAGAGCCGATGGTGTTGCCAGCGCCGATGGAGCCGACAGAGCCGATGGTGCCGATGGTGTCGAAGCTGATATTATTTACCCACATGTTAATCCCGCAACTCACCGAAAATAACTACGCAAGGTGGAGCGTCGAAATGAAAGCTTTGCTGAAATCACAAGGCTTATGGGAAATAATCGAAGATGGATTTTCACCAGATACGACGAAGTATACAAAGTCGCAACGGAAGACGTTGGGAGCCGCCGTGAGAGAAAATGGTCTCGCGCGCCTTCTCATCTTAGAGGCGTTAGATCTTACCGGTTTCGGAGCGATAGGCGCAACGAGAGAAGCCAAGAAAGCCTGGGATCTGTTGGAGAAAGCATATAAAGTCGCTGATAGCAGCAACGAAGTTCAGCCACAAAAACAGGGCGAACTTGAGACGACGAAGGAGGACGAGAAGAACGTTAAGGGCGAACCCGTACGAGAAGAGGTAGCTCGTGTCGTGGAGAGCGAGCGTGATAAAAATCACGCTGAGCCGATGGTTGAAAAGAAAGAAGTCGAACTACCACTAAAACCCGAGACGACAAAAGAAGAAGGCGAATCATCAAAGATGAAAGCCAGTGAAGTCACTGAAGAGGAGGAAACATATTCAAAGGCCGAGGAGCCAACTCACGGTGAAGGCGGAGCGTCAAAGAAAGACGCAGGTGAAGAAAATGAAGAAAAATCTCCAAAGGCCGAAGAGGCCGTGAAAGAAGAGAAAACGACTGAAGCAGTCGTTGAAGTGATAAAAGAAAATATCACTCATGAAGTATCCACCACCACTCCACCAACGGAACCTATCTACGAGGCGGAGCCCTCAAAGCTCGAGAAAGAGGAAGCGGTCGAAGAGACGCCGCCACGACAACCACCTGAGAAAGTCGAGGAAATCGACGTGAAGGCATTGCAGAATGCCGATGAGATAAAGAACATGATCGACGACGCCATGCATGCATCGTCGGACGAAGCTAAAGATGAAACTCACGAGGCGAATAAGAAAGCCACGGAGAAATACAACACGATAGCCGAGAACGGTGTTGATGCCGGAGAAGAGATGAGAAATAAGCCAACTCCCCTGCATGCTGAAGAAGCTATGCGAGGAGAGAAACAGGAGCGCGGCGTGAAAGAGACGACCTGCGCAGCCACGACGGAGGTCATGCGACCTGTTGTCGATAAAGTCACGACACAGAAGACTGGAGAACCTACGGAGACCAGTCTTAACGAGAAAGAACGCGTTGACGAAGAAAAGAAACGCAAGAAAGACAAAGAGATAAAAGAATGGATCGATGCGAGAAACAGCCTTGAGAAATACATGAACGACTTGAAAAATCGAAGCAACAACAAATACAAGCTCGCCGAAAAATTAGAGACGGACGAGAAGGACGTGATCGAGACGTCGACCAAGGAGGTCCCCAAGCGGATTGGCGATAATCAAAATATGAAGGAGAAAGAGATCGACCAAAATCGCAGAGAAATTCCGGAGGAGGTCACGAATAAGATCGATGACCTCGTGACCAAAGAGGCGACTGACGTACCAATGAAGGAGACCCTCGAGATGCCGCGGTACGCTAAGCGCTCAGTCGACACACCCGCAGATATTGAGTACCACAAACCCGACAGAAAAATCGCAGAGGAGGTAAAATATAAATTCGAAAGTATATTCGTGAAAAATGATGTGAAGCAGTACAAAATTATCTCAATAGAGGTAATAAATAAGGAGCTTGTTAAGAAGCGCGAAAAAGCCGACAATCCCATTTACAACGACGAAGTAACGAGCTTGAAGGACTACGTCACATGGATGAATAAAAATTACGAGGATATTTATTACATCGCCGAAGAACCGAACCGAAGGGCAAAGGCGGTACAAGAAGAAAATTTAGTTGACTCTCTGTGCTGCTTAGTGACAGACGAGTACAACCAAATGAATGCGTCAGACGAATATCGGAGAAGTGTCTGTTTTGGGAAGCACATACTAAGCATTGAAGCAAAGTGTTCGAAGAGGTTTATTGACGGCAAGTGGAGAGCCGCGACATACGACAGAAGAAAGAGAGTTAAGTTCAAGGAATGACGAAAGATTCGAAGCATTGAGATTAAGGGGGAATTTGTTAACTAATCTCAATGCCAAATGATATAGACTACAAACATATAAAGACAACACAAATATACAAGAAGATCACGCGTGAACTATAGCCACCATGGAAGACTACAGATTGGAAAAGGAAGAAAAAAAACAAAGGAGAAAAAAATAGAAAAGCTTTGTTCTTCAGTTTGGTAAAATTCCTCCTCACCAAATAATATTCGTTCCTCTCATACAAATACAATAAAATAAAACAACAAGATTAACGTGTTGTAGGATTCACCTACCTCACGTCCAAATCCCGAGCATAGTTATAAATTATGTTTGCCGACAGTCTTTCTTTGTTCTTGAGAGAGCTTTCGTTCTCTGTTCTTCCCTTAAGGCTCCGTTTGGTTCGTGGATTTTGACGTGGAAAAGAAAAGAAAAAGTATAATTGTACGACACGTGAACCGTAAAGTACAATGATTCGATGCGTAACACCACTTTTCTTTTCTTTTCCGTGTCGATTTCCGCGGACCAAACGCACCCTATGTAATCGCCCTTGCTCAAATGAACTAATCGATATCTTGCTTAATAAACTAATGGATGTCTTAAAGTTGGGAAATCGTGATGAAGTGACTAGCAGGTGATGGTATTTACCTTTAGACTAAGTAATCTCGTAATAAGCCCAAGTCATCTAGAAATCATTTCTATATATTACCCGAATTTGAGTTTCACTTAAATAATGATGGGCAAAAGTTAATCTTATGGTCCAAATAATTTTCGTTGAGACTTCCAACTGTCTCACCCGAAAATTGAAATTCGCTTGCTGTCCTAAAATCAACTAGATCACTCACGTGATTAAGGTCCGAAAATCTCTAAGTCTTATACTAAAATTATTCTATTATCCGAATTCTATTTTTCGGGTATTTAGATCAGGATCATTCCAATTAATTCAAGACATATATAATTCATATATCTTACCTTGAAGTTACGAAAGATTTAACCAGAATTTCTAAATCACATAATTAGATTAATAATTATTTCAACTTCCGTAATTAAATATTTACGGGTATTACAGTTACGCTCATTTATAGCTAGTCTCTCTTCTAATTCCTTTATGCTTTTCTGCTCACGTTTCATGTTAGCATAGTCTATTTCGTACGATTCTAACATGGTCAATAATGTGGAATTAAAGGAATTTACCTCCTGAAATGATGTGGATGCTTGGTCATCATCTGTCCGGTTAGAGGGTTCAACATCGGAGTCTACGTCCGAGCGGGCCTGAGGGCTAGGTTAGCCTCCTCTGAACTCGATGTATCCTCGAGCCAATGGCCTTGTTCCGTCATGAGAGCTACTACAGCTTCCTTCTGCTTTGTGAGTTGAAGCTTCTTGGAATAGTAATTGGCATCTGTCTTCTTTGGGAGAGAGCATTCATGGGCGAAGTAGCCGGATTTGCCGCAGTTAAAGCGCTTGTTTGACTCTTTACCGTTCTTGACTTCGGAGATCTCTGGTGCTCTTTCCTTGTTCTTTGAGCTAGTGGTCCGAAGTCTATTGGCTGATGATGTGGACTTTTTCTTGAAGTACTGTCTGCTCATCATCTTTCCGATTAGAGCCAGTTGCTTTCCTAGGGCTCGGATATTTGGCTCGACGTCGGAGTCCGATTCAGCTTCCGACTCTGATGTGGTGGAAGGCCTAATGGCCTTGTCTTGCAAGATCTACAGCTTCTCTTCCTTGAGACTAAGGCAACTGAGTCTCAGTCGGTCTGCCCTTTTGCTCCTTCTGAATCTCGCTGATGTCTTCCTCGTGTTGTGCGAGATTGTCGAAGATAGCGTGAATATCCAACTCCTCCAAGTCTCTGTTATGTCGAATTTGAGTGGATATCTTCTTCCATTCCGAGGGCAGAGAGGATAGAAATCGAATATTTGACCCCATGTTCGTTCGGAGGTTTCTATCTTTCTCATCTCGTTGAGAAGTGTGAGGTATCTTTGAAGATCTTCTATATTCTCTTCCGTTTGGCCTTGAAAGAGTCGTAGGCCGTTAGTATGTTGGCCTTGTTGGCTTTGACACCGACTTGGTATGCTGCATCATGCGATAGAGTTCATCCCACATTCCTTTTGCTATAGGAATGCTGTCGATCTGTCTATATATGTCATTTGGGATGCCTTGCATGAGCCAAGATTTACAGCCGAGGTCAGCCTTAGCTCTCAACCTGTCAGCCTCAGTATACTCACTAGGAGTCGCAAGCAGAGGCGGGTTGTTTGTTGGGTTGGTTGCCTGTTCGACCAAAAAATGAGATGGACCTTCGTCGAGAGATGCGAGAAGGTACTCGGCATGCTCTTCGAGTTCGATGAAATTCGAGAAACGGTTGCACCAGATTATGTATTCTCCGCGTTTCGGAATTGGCGGATGGTTGTCGTTTCCAAGCGAATAAGCATCCATCTTAGTTGAAGAGTTGATCTAACTTCGTTGATTGTTTTGATAGTTTGAACCGATGTAACGTGCTTCACAAGTAACAAATTAGTTAGTAGCGTTTGACTCGAAAGCAGTCGAGAAATAGTTTTTGATTCAATATTTAAAGTTTGATCAAAAATAATTTCGTCGTAATAAATATGATAGTACTGTTCATGTGCGTGAAATTATCAGCGATAAAATTTTGGAGCGAAAATAATTGCTCAAAATTCTTCGGTCGAGAAAAATTTTCAGATCGTGAATTTATTTCAAACGTAAGAAACAGTACGTTAAGTAAGTTTCTCGCTGAGTCAAAATAATTCTGTTGACCGAAAACGTTTGTCGAGCACAAATGATTTTCGCTAGGTCTTAGCGTCTACATCGCCTGGATCGCCATGCAGCATAGCACGGGTCCCTTACTATGTCGCCAGGGTCCCCGCGCTGGCACGCATAGGTCCCCAGTGCGGCATAGCACGAGTCTCCAGCGCTAGTAAGCACGGGTCCAGTGCTTATGCGTGCTGTGGACCCTGCGTGCAAGCGCAAGAGACCCGCACGTAAGCTCAGGGTCCCCGCAGCATGCAGGGGACCCGTGTGTGTCGGTCTATCTAATAATAAACAATTTTACCGCAGCATATCTAATTAGTTTCTTATTGATTTTTAGGTTCAATTGAAGAAGCAAATTTCCGGAGGCGACAATGACCGTGATTGCCGGTTACATCTCACGTCACAATACTGTGAAGTGAGCCAGGAGATCGTTGGTTGGCTAAACGAGGATGAGCTGGCAGTTTTTATGGAAGGGAGTCCGTTCGGCAGGCTCTTCAACGCTGCCGTCAATTTCAATCTGTCGGCACAGCTGTTCTGGTATCTCATCAAGGGACAGACGCAGCTTCACAGTCGTGATGAGCTTTGGATGATCCTCGGGAAGAAAGCACTCCGTTTTTCAAAAATGGAGTATTGCCTAATCACAGGGCTGAACTTTGCAACCGAACCGACAGTGAACCGAACGGATGAATTTGTCCGTTGTCATTTCTCGACAAAAACAGCACTGACGATTAAATTATCGCACGTTAAGCAGCGGTTAGAGGAGTTGGCTGCCAACTCCACGGTGCACGTCAATGACGAGAAGTTAAAGTTGGTCAACCTATACTTTGCGGGGTACGTCTTGCTGCCCCGACTTTCCAAGAAGGATACCACTCTTCCTTCATGGATCATTTATTTAGTCGAAGACTCGGCGGCCTTCGAGCGTTACCCTTGGGGAACCGTGGCTTTCAGAGCGGCACTACGGTCGCTAAAACGAGATTTTGACGATAATAAGGACAATAAGCTGGTCAGTGGATTCGTACATCCACTTCAGGTTAGGTTTTATATTTGAATGACTTTGTGAGTTTAGGGTTTCGTCTGTTTGCTAAGATTATTTATTTCTTTGTCTTCAAATATTAGCATATGAATGCATACCGGCCATCACTGACAAATACGCTGAACTTAGAGAGTGGGAGCATGCGAGGCCGCGTATATGCCGGTGGGTCACGAAACATTGGCCCCGGAAGGGATGTCCGAAGTTGGTGGATGTTGCAGACGGTGCGTAGGTCCGATGTACGAGGTCTATTAATGTCGACTAGAGAAGACGCAGGCCGACTATTTTCGGTACAACGACTTCGAGGTCGATGAGCCACACGACGATGTGTACGATGGGCTGTAGGACATCTTGGCCGGCAGGCGGCAAACGAAGCCAATTATGAGGCACAGTCCGTCCCTCAGCTCTCTATCAGATCACGGCAAGATGAAGAGAGGGGCATGGGCTCTGACTACGTGCCGCCGTCCATTCACGGAGGCAACTTCCATACGCCGCCGACCTCGCCGCCACAGGCAGGGCCATCACATGGGTATAGGCATTCGTCGGAGCAGTTCGATGAATTTGCGCGCCGCCTGGACCGGCGGTTCGATGAATTTGGCGATCAGTTCGACACGAGTTTTTGCAATTCCGAGACAGCTTTGCGCAATTTCGAGAAGATTACGATCGATGCCCCGAAATGTATGAGGAGCGGTTAACTCGATGCAAGGTTTGGGCGAAAGCATCGGAGGCGTTGCGTATCAGTTGCAAGAGCTTCGGGACGACTGGAAGAATTTATTCGGTCCATGTACACATACCGACGCGCCTTATCGCGTTAACTATCTTTACCCCTAATTCAAATTTAATTTACGGCGTAACTTTCAATTTAATATGTATCGTAGACGACGAGCAGACTTCGACTGGGTGGACGCAATTTGCGAGGCGGGATCCACCCAGTTCGAGCGGATGGGGATGACCGGAAACTGAGTATCCATGGAATTATTACGTTCAATCATAATAGGATTTGGAGATGGCGCGCAGAGCGAGGCATATTATGAGAGTTCGACCCATCTACTCGGAGGGGCGTCGACTGGGATCAGTCGATGCTTCCAACTTCGGCGGTTGCGGATCAGTCGACGGTGGCTGATAGGGGTAAAGGTGTGGTTGCGGCAACCCGGGAGGGGCGGTAGAAGAATCCGTCCAAGTGGCTGCAGTCACCGTTCACTGAGCCTCCGTCGACCGGTCAGATGAATGTGAGGCACTAGGCCGTAGACGTCCATATTTCTAAGAAGATCCTATTGTGGGGGGCCGTAGAGAGCGATATACAGGCCTTGGCTGACGACAAGTACAAGGAGTGCTTGGTCGAGAGGCATAGACGACATTGGTTTGAGGATCTAGACACGCCAATGAGGTGGCTCGATGACATGGTATGCGACTTGAACTATTAATTTTGCAATGAAATGTAATTGTAAAGTCATTGTTGTTTTGGTTTTTCAGCATATGAATGAAGCCATGAGAGGGTTCCTGGACATGCAGAAGTCGCATACATTTGTGTCGAAGAATGTTGCGTACATGTCTTACGCATTCAAGACATGTATCGAAATCGAGGGCTTCGAAAAAGGAAAAGTCGTAAATGGGATGCTTTCGTATTGGGCCCACTACACGAGAGGACTTCAGGATGGATGGCCGTCGATCTCATGGATGAACGCAGATTGCATCGTCATTCCCGTGCAAACGATAGCACATTGGGTGCTAAGCGTCGCTGATTGGAGGCAGAAGACGATGGCGATATACGACTCCGGCGAGTCTTGCGACAAGGACATGCGCAACCTTGATAAAACATTGGAGCCACGTCAATTAATAATCCCAATATTGGTCTTCATGGGATGTATCAAGACACGATTTAAGAAATGGAAAGTTGAGCGCCATCCGAGGTTCGCCAAGCAGCAAGGAAGGTAAGTTTCATTCATTATTTCATTATATTTTTGTACGACGATTTCTGTATAAGTGTGTAACGTTTCATGGGAGAATGCGGCGTACATGTGTTGCGAGCGGCAATGAGCCTCATGTTTCGAGGTGACGACATCTCCAATCTGACACATCAGGAATTGTAGATTTTAGGAAATTTCTTACAATTGCTATTTTCCGTAAGGACTTTTATTCTTGGTTTTGTCCAAAATGCAGTTGAATGTAATTTTTATTCAATTTTTATTCAAGCGGCCTGCATGGTTTAAATAACTACCCTCCCTCCCAATGTAATTTTTTTATGAAAAACAACATTGTTGGTTGTTTTTGTAAATTATTTTATTTGAAATTGACATTACTGTTATGACATGACAAGCAATTTTTAATCACATCAAATCGACTGTTATGACACTGACAATATCACGAAAAAAATAACAGACCACTAATTGACGAATGATTGTTGACTATTCACCGCACATAACCATGAGACCAAGCATTTGAGCACGGGTCCCTTGCGTGAAACTAGGGACCCCTGCACAGGTCATTTGAGCAAGGGTCCCGCGCATCAGCTAGCGCGGGTCCACAGACCATGAGCCCGGACCACATCACTCATGTGCGGAGACCATGCACAATTTTAAATATTTTTTCGTTAGTATTAAATTCCTTTTCGTATGATTAAATTATTTTTGTTATGATTAATTTTTTTCCAATTATTTTTGTTATGATTATATTATTTTGTATGATTATGTTGTTATTTTTGACATTAATGTGACGATTACACTGACATTCGCAGAAAAGTAAGTACAGACAATTATTTACCAATGATTGTTGACTAGTCAATAAAATTCCGCACGGGGCCGGTCTGCTGCGCATGGTCCCAAACTTATGCGCACGGTCCCAAGCAATTAAGCATGGGTCCCCGCACATAAGCACGGGTCCCACGCTGGGGACCCGCGTATCCAACGCGCATCAGCTTACGCGGATCCACTGCTCATGAGCCTCGGACCACAGCACTCATGTGCGGGGCCCCTGTGATTATTTTCGCAATTTTACACCAGATTAAATAATTTCGAACTTTGATTCAGCCTCCATACGAATAATACGTCATATAATATCATAGCCAACAAAAGTATGGTCTTTTTGCATATATAAGATACGAGTTTCCGATTGTTACATCCTAACCAAGTCACCAACATAAGGCAAGTTGTTGCTATGTAAATTTGCTCAATTATTGTGACATCCAACTAATTCACCAACTTCACATTCAAAACAATAACCAAGTAGTGTAATTTTCTTGTGTACATTAACGTCTTAAGAGTAATTTTTTGGTCAAGATTAATTTTTTTCGACAAGTATTTCGTTATGGTTAATTTTTTTAAGTTTAAATATGTACAAAATATATATGTATTATAATTACTGAAATTCTTTTTAAAACCCGTGCCTTGCTTTTTCACACATTGAATAGGACATCAGACTTGACAAGGCATTATGACACCTGACAAAGCTGACATGTTTCAGACAAATAGTTGACCGACCAATAAATCAATAACTTTGTCTGCAAAAGAAGACCAATAATTGACTACATTAGGGTTTACAAAATTTCCGCACGGGACCGAACTTATGCGCCAGGGACCAAGCAAATAAGCACGGGTCCCCGCACATGAGCATGGGTCTCGTGCGTGAAAGCAAGGGTCCTTCACCCATAAGCACGGGTCCCGCACATCCAGCGTGCATCTGCTACCGCTGGTCCACTGCGCACGAGCCCCGGACCACAACACTCATGTGCGGGGACTGCGATTATTTTTGCAATTTTTACACCAGATTAAATCATTTCAAACTTTGATTCAGCCTCATTACGAATAAATTCATCGTATAATTTCGAAAATTATGGTCCACTGCGCATGAGCCCCCGGTCACTAACATAACGCGAGTTGTTCTTATCTAAATTTGCTCCATTAAAACCCTAATTTTAAAATCCTAATTTCACATACCTCAAACAATATCATATCATAACTCTTACATTATAAAGCCATAATTACACTAATCTAAACAAACTTTCATTTCATAACAATAATAGTTAGGTTCTATTACATTAGAAAACCCTAAATTTAGAGGTTTTACCTCCTACTAAATTCGCCAACAGAAGGCAACCTATTTTGCTGTGGTCTCCGACGTTGTTTCTCGCGAGGAGGTGGCAGCATTTCAACACTTCCTTCAATGTGTTCAGATACCGGCCATATAGTACCTTCGTAAGCTAACTTCCAACTTTCGAAGCCGTAGTAAGGGTCGACTAGTGAACCCACATCGACGTTGGCATAACCACAAGCAGCAATCACGTGTGGGCAAGGAATTCGGTCGATGTCAAGCATCTTACAGTTGCATGTACGCAATCTACATCGACGACCTCGTTCACGTTGTGCTCGTATACATTATATGTTAGACGCCCAACTTCCGATACGTGAAATCTTTGCGACCCAATGAAATTCTCGCGGAGGATCGACTCGACTTTCGGCGTAAACCACGTCGAATTCGCAGGATAGAAGCTTCGCATGCTCTTCGATGCTTACTGAACCAAGCTGATGTTAATCGGTGAATCGAGCCCAACAATCCTATAATTGGAAGTTCTCTATCCGCGCGTAATGATGTTATATCTCGATTTGGATAATATGCTCTCGTCCACCGTTCCATTTCAATCTCGTCGAGATATCGACCCGCCGACTTGAATGTTGTACCCAGAGCTTTGTAATGTGCATCGCACTCGGCCTTGGTTAGGCACTCGCTACCCGCCAGAAAATGGGGCACGCACCCGTGTCCGCCATTTTCGTCTTCAGATTTTGTTGAATGTGCCACATGCAGAAACTGTGAAACGAATTCGAAAACACAGCCGGGACGGCATTCTTTATACCGTGGTTTCGGTCAGAAATAATGACGAGTTCATTACTGTCCGGTACGAAACGACCCAATCTAGTGAGAAACCACGTCCAAGATTCGGTCGCCTTCGAGTCAGCAAGACCCCATGCGAGCGGGTATTGATGGTAGTCGACATCTTGCGCCGTAGCGATGAGCAAAACTCCTTTATACTTACCCTTCAAAAACGTTGCGTCGATAGATACGACTTTCCTCATGTATGCAAACCCCCTAACGCATGTGTCGTATGCTAAGAACATATATTTGAACCTCATTTCTTCGTCCATCTCACAATCCATAATGCTGTCAATGTTTGCTTGCCTCAACGCATCCAAGTACGCCGGAAGTAAACCGTAACAATCGTCCCTGTTACCGACTAATTCGTCCGACGCTAGTTGCTTGCCTTCCGAGCCTTGTAGTACGAGACTTCTACTCTCCTGTTCTGCATCATCGACATGATTAGCTTGGGTTGCGGAATGTCTTTTGGCCCGGTGAAATTTTGCAGAACATGGGATACAACTGATGAACTTCCTTGTCGATGTCTACGTCGACAATGGGAAACCCCGCATGTGTGCTTGCCGTAGTATGTTCGTATTGAGAAAAAAGGGAACTTCTTGTCCTGTGCAGCTCGTACTCGCCATGTCCATCCGTCGCTTGCGCATTTCACTACGTACATGATTTTATTTGACCGGACCAATTTGAACTCGAAACACGCATTAAGGGCGACTTCCGTGATCACGTCCTTGGCGTCCTTCTTATCCCAAAATTCCTGACCAACGAACAGACTTGAACCATCCCCAAATCCATACGTGTCATCGTTCGCATGTGGAGAGTTGTGCTCCGGGACGTCGACATCGTCACTTTCCGAAGCAAATGTTCATAGGGTTGTTCGGCTGGATCATCATCATTCTCATTTTGATTCTCGCACTATCGGGTTTGATCTTCTTGAAAACCCTCGCATTTAGTAAGATGGTAAGAATGGTAGTTAGATGTGTCGCGCATGTAACACTCCACGGGATGGTTTTCCTCATTTGAGTCGCACTGCTCTATTAAATCGACGTTGAAATTTGAATCCTCACTAAGATGAGCCTGTGGTGGTGTGGCACTGACAAATAACACAACCTCAACGTGGAGTACGGGTCTAGACTGCGGACCACCAAATCCAAGGTATGCACGCATACCGTAGTCATTCTCGATGTAGATGGGTCGTGGGAAATCGTAAACTACGCTGGATATATAGCTTTACGCTGGGTATATAGCTTAACGGCAGCGACAATACCTTCACAATCTCATCCTTCATGTCTTCTAATGTGCATGTTTCCTCGTCGATCAAGATTGATTGCCATCTATGATTAGGAAGAGGACACCACTTCGAGGGATTGTCCTCGGAAATTATCCACTGACCCTCGACTTGGAATACAATGTTAGTGATCGTCATGATTACTGCCTGCAATAGGAGTAAAATTTAGTAAAATTTATTAGAACTAAAGCCCTACTTGCGATAACCATAACCGCTTGCAAAAACCCTAACCGCTTGCGAAGACCCTGACGTCCTTGCAAAACCCTAACAGCTTGCAAAGCCCTAAGAGCTGTGTTTGATAATGTGATTTCGAGACATAATTGAAGCTCTAACAGCTTGCAAAACCCTAAGAGCATTTCGAAGACCCTAACGACTCGAAAACCCTAGCATATAGCGCGAGACCCATGCACTGCAGCTCGGGACCCACGCACTGACCCCTGCTTAGTGTGTAGGACCCCTGCTCTATTGCACCGGCGGCACTGATGGACTGGTCCTCAGCTCTAGTGTGCGCAGAAGCGCGCTCTAATGCACGGGACCCAAGCTCTAGTGCACGGGACCCATGCCCAGTGCACGGCCCCCGTGATGCGCGGGTCCCGTGCTCTAGCGCGCGCGGGCCCGGGCTTCAGTTCGTGCTCCACTGCACTGATGCGCGGCATAGCGTGTCGGGACCGTGTAAAGATGCGCGGGGCCCCTGAACTGATGCACGGGTCCCGTGCTCCAGTGCGCGCGCCCCTTGCACTGATGCGCGGCACAGCATGCCGGGACCGTGTAAAGATGCGCGGGGCCCCAAGCCCAAATCAATGCATGGGGCCCTTGTGGGTATATGTGCGGTTCCATGAAGCGTGACCACGAGTTTCGACACTCATGGCCAAACATCATCTCTTCGACCCAATCACGTAATTTCAACAGGGTTACAATTCATAATTCAAAACGAAACAACTTACTGTAAAGAGTTAAAGCTGCGTATTTCTTTCCAGACTGGTTTCCAGACTTTGAGCTTGACTTAGTGACGAAAATGATGCTGTTTTTCCTTAGAGACGATGAAGAAGAAAGGATGGATCAATTTGGGTGGTTGGAGTAATTATTACGTGCTGTTGTGCGTTTAAATGGGGTTTTGTTTCTTTTATATATATACAGATGTTTGTATGTATATTTATTTTTTTCTTTTATTTTTAGTTAGTTAACGAGGTTTAAAGAAGATAGTTAAAGGTTAATTAAAATGAAGGCCATTCACCAAAAAAAATCGTCAACGAGGCTATTTTTTTAACATTGACTGAGTCAAGTGCTACTTTTTTAAAAGACCCAAAAAAGAGGACAACTTTAAGGCATAAAGTTTTAACTTTCTTAAAGTCTGATAGTTGACTCATAGGATAACTTTCAAAGGCAATTTTGTTCAGGATAAAACGAAGTAAAGTATTCTTAGGCAGAAATAAAATAATTCGAAGTATTGAGAATTCATCATAGTCAAGCTGAACTAATGCATGTGTATTAATAGGACAATCAAACGACATATTACCTCTAAAAATCTTCAATTTTTAAAACTATTGCAAATGTTGAATGATTACAACATTTTGATTTGAGTAATGCAACTATTGATTTGAAAACTGCAACATGTTGCAGCAAATCAACAATATCCTCAAAATTTATGAGCGTGCATCCGGACAAATGATTAACCTTGCGAAATTATCGGTGGTATTCTCGGGTAACGTCGCTCCATTTACTTGTAATCTCTTTTCCAGCGAAACGGAGTATAGGAGTAGCAGAATCGAGAAATGTATTTTGGGCTTCCATCAATGGCGGGAGGAAACAAGAATGAGATGTTTGCTTACATAAAAGAAAGGGTTTGGCGCAGGGTGAGTGGATTGTCCGAAAATTCTTATCACAGGCGGGTCGAGACTTGCTAATTAAGTCTGTACTTCAAGCTATCCCAACATACGCCACGTTGTTTCCTCTTACCGGGTTCGATTATATATGATATTGAATGAGTGATCGCTCGTTTCTGGTGGTCGGGCTCGAATGGTAGAGGGTGGTACATTAGCTTGCCTGGCAGCCTCTGTATCGTTCCAAAAAGGAGGGAGGTTTAGGTTTCCGAGACCTTAAATCTATCAACCTGGCGATGCTTGCCAAACAAGCATGACGTCTTATACATAGATCAGATGGCTTAGTACTTTGCGTTTTTAAGGCAAAATATTTCCCTAATGTTGACTTCTTGACAGCTCCTCTCGATCACCGCCCATCCGTGACTTGGCGAGCTATGAGTCTTTTTCGTGACTCCGTTCTTCAAGGACTACTGTGGCATGTCGGTCAAGGCAATAGCATCAATACATGGGAGAATTCACAGATTTCGAGCTATGAGAATCTCAGACCCGTTTTAACCGTGGCTCGTGACGATAATCTATTTCGAGTAGCCGATCATGACACCCGTTATCAAACCCGTTGAATGAGCAACTAATTCGCTCGGTCTTCCAACCACTTGATGCTGAGCAAATTTTATCAATCTCTATGGGCGTTATACCCTACTGGATCATTTAATATGGCACTACTTGAAGGATGGTATGTTCTATGTTAAGAGTGCTTACTATATAACGGAGAAGTTAAAACTTCGCCATGCAGCTTCCACATCGACTACCTCGTCGTCACTTGATATGGAAATCTAGAGCTATTCCAAGAGTCCGACTTTCATATGGCGCTTATGCAACGAAATGCTTCCAATTGCCGCGAATCTTTTCAAGCGTAATTGTCTTGATCATGTCATCTGTAGCCGATGTAGGGGGCTTCAGAGAATTTTGAACATGTCTATATTACGTGCCCGTTGGCGAAGCTTTTCTGGAAGAAATTGCAAATACCGTACGACGTAGTACGTAAGGGGACGGGCACACGGAGAGCTGGATTCGAGAGAAGTGGAGAATGTTGAACGATAATGATTTTGATCTTTTTATCACTCATTGTTGGGCGTTATGGAGGATGCAAAATAAATGCTTCGCGGAAGGAGTTCGTATTCCTGATGAACGAGCATTATCTGAGTTGGTCCTCCTTGTCGCTATACGTTAGCTCGCTACAACCAGACCATACACAAGTTAAATCAAGGTGGCCGACAACTCGGATGGCGCAATCCACAAGCTGTGAAAAACATCACAGATTGGTGTTATTGCGAGAAATAACCTTGAGACATGCTATGGCTGGCATACGAGAGCGTTGATAGTGCTTCACTCGCCAGATATTACTGAATCTGTAACCATCCGGGAAGCATTGTTATTCGCACGATACGAAGGATGGACTCGTATCGAAATCGAGAGCGACTGCAAAAATATAAAGATTCAACAGAAATCGATGGGCGCTTCAGAAGTTGACTGCATTCTTTATTATTGTTATTCGTTAAGTAGTTTGTTTGTATGTGTTCGCTTTACTCATGTGCGTAAAAGAGCTAACGTAGTAGCTCACTATCTAGCCAATCTTGGGTATGATGGAGGGGTCCTTCCCAAGAGAATAACACAAATATTGTTATTTTGAATAGTGCTACTATAAAAGTAGATAACTTTCTCACCCTATTACAAAACTAATCAACCTTTTCAATTTATGAAGTAAAATATGTGCCTGAGACGGGGGGAGGGGGTGAATTAGCCTATTAAAAACTTTTTGGTTCTTTGATGAGAAGTGTTTGTGAAATATAAACAGTGGAATTAAAAAGGTTATGATGGTTATTCCCTTAAAAGCAGTTTCCTGGTCTTTTAAAAATTGGTCGAGTGGAACCTTGTGAGTGCAGTGAACTGAAAAGTAAAGAACACCAGGATTTAAAGAGTTATATCCCCAAGTGGTGTTTAGTCATCTCCTTGAGGTTTGCTCCTCAAGAGTTTCAATCGTCCTTACACAACCAAAACCAAGATGAACACTAGTCCGCGGCTAGGGTGCCTAATGCCGAGTTTTGTTCCATGTTGTTCCCTTAGAATCCCTATTCTCCGACTGGAAACAGCTTGCTCCCCAAGGTCAGCTGGATCTCAAATCCTCCTTTCACGAAAGGCACTCTTCACTCTTGTCTCCTTGTGAGGTTCTCACGCTCTCAGAATACAATGGTGGTTTTTCTAACTTAGGGTGCACTCAACTATCGGAAATGAAAGGTTAAAGCACTAGCAGAGAATACAATAATTCGCAAATAAAAAATTCTCGTCTTAGATCTCTGTTCTTCCCATTTCGAATGTTTGTTCGTTCGTTGTTGTGCACTCGATGTTGAAGTGTCGACTTATATAAACTTGTCAGCATCACACACCTCATATGGAATGTCAATCACAATTTCCAGTTCAACATATCATTCCATCATCAATATCATGCGAAATTAAGCTCAAAGTATCAAAACGGTCATATTCATTAATTTGCGTGAATCTTACTCTAAATACCTTTTCCATACCATATCGTTAAATCTCTCCATATTAGCACGTTGGTACTTACGAAGATACCATAAATAGTTCCACTCAGCATCTTATCAAATATATAACACATTAATCACGAACTTCCCATTCAAATAAATACCAAGTCGCATAGGAAAAGAATTCGTGTTGATACAATTCTCAGCGATATGGGTATGATTTCTTTCTAAAAATAGACAGATTCCAGTGGATGTCGTATTTTCCATGTATAGCACATTTCCTTTCCATGTATAGCACAAATGCAAGAACTTAAACAGCTAAGCACGAATTGAACTGTATCCGTATCATATAATTCCTATTTTAGCATGTCTAAACGGATAAGCATGTATGCAAATATATCCTTAACACATAATATCCATATTTAACGCATTCAAGGATATAGTCATGATCACCTTTCATATATTCAAGGATATAGTCATGATCACCTTTCATATATAACTAGGTTCCATCAGAAATATATTTACCATGTATATCATAATGATCCTTACTCTAATTAACGCATGATCCTCACTCTAATTAACATAGTGCAGCATATTAAGGATTAATCACATGCTATTTTCCACAAACAATTTCAAGATCACATTCAGTATTTCCATTTATGCATGCACTTTCAAAATATACGTTACAATGATATCAAGACGGTGAATACAGTGCAAGACCAAAAAGGTCAACAATTTACACACTAACTTTATTTTCAGTTTCACCATAAAATTATTTTAAATTCAATGATCTCTATTATTACTTCAAATAGGTAAAGCAATTGCTCTTAATTATATTTTAATCTCAAAGTATTTTTTACTCATTATTTTTCCACATTCTCGCCATTTACCATCGGAAATCAATCAGCATATATGCTAAGAAATATTATTTAATGCAATAACAAAAACAAACTCAAGAAAAAATATAATATTTCGTAGAATGTTCAAATAAGTATTCTTTCACAAAACTTTCTATTTTTTTTTTTATTACAACTCATCATAGTTTTTCCTTGCGCTTTTCTTGTGAGACCTTCGATCCATTTCACATGGAAATCTTCGTGATCATTTACGCCGTACCGTTCTCTCCGGACATAAATAAGGATTATTTACCAGATGAAAAGGAGCCTTCGAACGTGACTCATCTAATGGAGACTTAAACTGATAAGAATATGTTGTCTCCAATATCTCATCAATCATCTGGAACATATTCATATGGATCAAAATTGAACAAAAATAGAGCAAACAGAATTTCAACAACAACACAACACTAATAATAATAATAATAATTGAATAATAATAATAAAATTTATTACAATATAAAATGGAATATATTTCTTATTGCCAAATGATTTTGATTATGTTTTATTTGAAGTTATTTTCTTAGTAATATCTTCGAAAGTAAATCATTAGTATTGAATTACTAAGATTGAAATATGAGACTTCTTAGTTATGTAAGTATTAAAAAGATTATGATTAAAAATATAGTTATTGATAATTTTGTAGCGAATTTGAGATGATTATGGTACAAAAAGCAATATTAAAAAGATTTGTGGTGAAAAATGAAGATAATAATAATTAAAATAAAAAAGTTGATTAGCTTTGTAATAGGGTGAAAAAGTTATCAACTTTTGTAATAGCACTATTCAAAATAACACTATTTGTGTCATTCTCTCGATTCTTCCCGCCGACACAAGAAATGGAAAATTTGATCTTTGATAATCAATAAAATCTTAGATTTGAAGTTAGAGAAAAAAAAGCTGCAACATTTCTTGTGGCAGATTTTCTGCCAAAGGTTGTAACTATTCGACTATATAAAAAAATAAAAAATATTGATTCTATAAATTTTCTTTTCAAACTAAAATTATGTAGCAATCTCCACTAATTTAAGGATTTTCTTGTTCGAATTGGGCGTAGCGGGCCTATGGGGGCAAAGCGGGAAAATTAACCAACAAATCTGATCGGTTTTTAATTGAATTGAGATGCCATCGTCCATCGAACTGAAAATTGGTGAAATATTTATAAACTACGTTTCGAGGCTAATGATGCTCAAACCGATGTCGGGTGAATGAGAAATTAGTTTCGAAGATTAGCCCAATTAAAAGACTTTAAATATGACTGAATTTTTGTCCCACGGTACAATGTGAGTTTGGCCAAAATGATAGCCCGAGTGCGAGAAGGTGCTTCGCACCAACGAGCACCAAGCCCTAGCCCGAGCCCGAGCCCGAGACTGCGACCCCATCTGAGGATACGAACCAACGGTTCGAGAGCACGAACATGGATAAAGTTCAATGCATAAAGTGCAGGAAGATGATGAGTGGAGGTCACCGAATCAAAGAACACATAGGGCATATAACAAGGAATGTTGCTCCGTGCTCAAAATCCTCGAAAGAAGATCAAGCTATCTGTAGAAATGCAATCAATGAAGCAAAACTTAAAAGGAGAAAGGAGGAGAGTGTAGAGTTGCGATCACAAGTTAATATCCGCTCCGACTCTAATGAAGAGGATATTCTTGGAGGTCAACTAGAAGAGTCTCTTGGGCAATTGAAATCAGTCCGTACTCTTAGTCCCATGGATAAGTTTGCTAGTGCTATCAATCCGGAGCCTTCTACGGTTTCCGGTAAGAGCAAGGTACGGGATCAAAACATTAATGAAGCACTCTTCAAACAAAGAACTGAGTCCGTGCGAGAATATGTTGGTGATTGGGTTTATGAAGCCGGTATTCCATTTAATGCTATTGAGCTAGATGGCTTCAAGATGATGGTGGAAGCAATTGGTCAATTTGGACCCGGATTTGTGCCACCGACAAGATACGAATTGACAGTACCACTATTAAGAAAAGTAATAAAACTAAGAGTTTGTTGAAGACACACGATGAATAGTGGAAATTAAACGGATGCTCAATTATGATAGATGCTTGGAGTGATAGAAAGAGGAGAAGCATCATGAATCTATGCTTCAATTCTCGCCTAGGTACTATCTTTCTATCATCTAATGATTTTCGAATATTGCACACACAAATGAAGTCATATTCGAATATGTTGATAAGTGCATCGAGGAAGTTGGCCCAGATCACGTTGTTCAAATTGTTACTGACAATGCATCGAACAACATTGGTCCTCGAAGTTACTAAAACTTAAGAGACCAAAAATCTTTTGGACTTCGTGTGCTGCTCAATCATGCTTGAAGTTATTGGGAAACAAACAAGGTTCAAGAATGTTATTGATCAAGCGAAGAAATTGACGATTTTTCTATATGCGCACCACAAAGTCTTGGCGATGATGAGAGCACATACAAAGAAGGAGGACATTGTGAGACCGGGGGTGACACGGTCTGCTTCAGTGTTTCTTACCCTACCAAGTCTGATGGAAAAAAATCAGAGCTGAAGATGATGTTTAGAAGTTCTGAATGGGAGGAATGTAAATTTTCGAAGACCGTGAAAGGAAAGGAGGCTTATATAACTGTGATGAGTTTGGGATTTTGGAATGGTGTATCATCTTGTCTACAGGTGTTCACACCTTTAATCAAGGTCCTTCGCATTGCTGATTCTGATAGAAAACCATCAATGCGCTTTGTATATAGTGAGCTCATCCGTGCAAAGGAAGAGATCAAGGTTTCTCAAAATAATATTCCGAGCAATTATGAGTCAATCATTGAAGTTATTGATGTGAAAATGCAAGGAAGACTTGATAGTCCTTTGCATTTGATTCTTATTATCATTATAAAGATCCTCTCATTCAATTCAAAAATGAAGTGTCGATTGGAGTGATTGATTGCATGGATGCTTTATTTCCGGGAGATGATGTTATGCAAAATACGATCTTGTTGGATGAGCTTCCTATCTACAAAGAGAAAAGCTCAATTTTTGGAAGGTCAAATGTAGCGTCTAGATGCCTCTCGAAGGACGATAGCTTTGATCCAGGTATATTCTTTTACATTATATTCCTACAACTAATTGATTCTAGTGATTATTTTATTTTGTTTATGTAGTGACTTGGTGGTCAACTTTTGGTTCGATAACTCCAAATCTTTGAAGTTTGGCCATGAGAATCCTCTCATTGACATCTAGTTCATCCGGTTGCGAAAGAAATTGGAGCGCCTTTGAAGGGAGTTAGTGTTGTCCCAAATGATGTTATATTATTTTTATTATTATTCTTTTTTGAGAAAGATGTTATATTATTTCATACTCTTTAATATTATTTATTTTGTTAACTTGTTTCTTAGGTTCACACATAGAAAAGGAATAGGCTTAGTGCAACTGTACTCATTTATCCAATTTAATGCAAGATTATTGAGTAGACAAAAAAGAGAAAAAGATAGGAGCGATGTAGATGTTTTATCTTCATATGATGCTACTACGGCACAAGAATGGATTGTCGATGGAATTGAAGTTAGTGACAATGATGTGATTGAGGAAGAGGAGGAAGATGCGGATAAGGTCAGACATGCACAATATCGACCGATAAGAGAATTGTATGATGATTTTGAATCTGAGGATGAGGTAAACGAGGATAACTTGGAGGCGTTTTACGAGGGCTGAAATATGTTGATGTTTTTTTCCTTGTATGATGGACCAACTTGTTTTTGTTTTCAAAATGTTTGTTCGTCTAGTGGGTCTCTTATTTTTTGTTTCGGATTCTAAATTTTCAGACTGTTTTTATTTCGATGTTACTTTTGTTGGTCTTGATTTCGAGATGTTGTGGGAATGCTTGGAATATTTCATAGTAATGTTGATCTTGTTTTGTGGGCAATGATGTGGAATCCTTACAAAATGTAGTGGGGGATCAAGTATGTTAGAGTATTTTTTGCACTGAAAAAAAATATATAAACCGACTAATTTCCGCCTAAATCCGCCTAGGCCGCCTAGGTGCTAGCCCTCCGGGCGCCCGACTAGCGCCTAGCGAGTTTTGCAACATTGGTTTTACCTCAATATTAGTGACCCTGAAAGGTAGAAATTAACTTCACTTGTCACAAAATTACCTCCATTTGATCTTACTGCAAGCTAAATGTACACACAGTGTCCTCGATTTTTACCCGTTGGATAAGTTATCGCGGACTTTTTAACTTGTTTGTCAGATGCTGTTATAACAATGGCTGACAACAGCTTACGAAGGCTAAGGGAATCAGGCAATTGCCAGTAGACAAGCGAGCCGAGAATCTTCAAGGGCAGAGAAAGCAGAGGGCTGTGGATATCCTTTATTAGGAATCTGTATGGAGTTGTCTAAGGCAATCCTTCGTTAATAATTGCAAAGGTCTGCATGAAAATTCAGCTTTTGGCTTCTTCTCTGCATCTGTATGCAGAGACAAACTTGTCGCAGGAAGGAATACTGTCGAAGATCAAAAGGGGAGACCATTATTCTGGTAAAAACATAACAAATGTCTATCAATGACTGCGTAGATTCAAATATTATTACGCAAAAATAATCGTCGCCTTGAGATTTCGAATCTCAGTCTCTAATAGGACCTCATCCGTAGCTCTTGCTATTTGGATTCTGATCTGATGAGCTAACGTCACATCTGACATCAATGTAAAATATTGTCTCTAGAAATGTAAACTCTTTCTTGCTTCACATATAAATGTCAACAACTACAATTCCACGGCTAAATACATAAAAAGAAAAATTAATCGCATGCCTGTGTTTCACTACAGAAGCATGTCTTCATTCTTAGTTTAAGGACTAAAAAATAAATATTTACATCTACGGGGGACGACTAAAGTCCTCGGATGGCGGCGGCCAATCGAACGAAGTCGACGGACCACCGTCAGCCAATGGATGCTCCGTATTAGATTCGACCTTCGGCGCTATCGTCGTCCCCATATAATTCTGATGAGGTTTTGTCCTAAAAAGACCATTACTATTGTTGTTATTGTGTTGTTGTTGTTGTTGTTGTTATTATTATTATTAACATGCAGTAACGACGGGTATGCTTCAAATGGGCCGCTCAACTCAAGCCAGCCCAACCCAGGGGATGGCTTACGCCGAACCCGTAGAGCGGATGATGGCTAATGCCGAGCGGCGGCAAGCCCGTGACCCAACCTAACGGGGCCAACGACCCCAATTCAGGCCTACCATGCATCTTGTGGCCCACGATGCTTGGTGCCTTGTAGGCCCCGACATTATCAACACGAGGCGGCGGGACTCCGTGGTTGTGCCTTGCGTGTGTTAGGCCAGCCGCCCACGAGGGCAGCTGTAAAAAAATTAATGATAAAATAATATTATATGATATTATAATATTATTTTATTTGTATAAAGGAAAAAGGATAAAACTTAAGATAATGAATGAGCGACCCATATCAACTGGAAACGCGGCGGATTCCTAACCACCGATTTTGAGCGATCCAGAAGAGCTGAACATATCTATAAATAGGCTGAGAATTCTTCAGTTATTATCATCCCAAATCAAGTGAGAAGTCCAGTGAGAGAGAAATAGTGAGAGGAAAACTTATCTGGATGGACAAGGGAGAGAGTGGGTTTTAGTTTTACTGGGCTAGTTGGGAATAGGTAGAAATATATTATTCGGGTGGGTAAGGGGTCTCAAGTTTTGGTTTAAACGTGAGTGTTAATTTGTACACCGTAATATTCTTAATATAGACAAGCTGGTGCTCTCCGTGGAGGTAGGCGGTATTGGCCGAACCACGTAAAAATCTCGTGTTCTATATCGACGTCATTTCGATTTATATTATCCCAAGGAAAGAGTCGCGGGTCCAAAATAAGCCTTCCGCTGGGCCCGAAAAATTACCGCTCAACCCCAAAGGTGGTATCAAAGCCAAGCCTAATTGATATTCCGAGTATGCTCTGTGGTTGCAGCTTTGTCTAATCTTTCACATCAGAAAAGATATCAAGAAGGTTTATCGTTACTGGGGAGTCACTGTCGGGCCAAAGCTGTTGAATCTCTGCAAGGATAATGGCGACGAAAAATAGTTTCAAAGTGCAGCAACTTGATGGTACGGGAAGTTTCACTCTGTGGCAAAGACGAGTGAAGGATATACTTGTTCATCAAGGTTTGGCTAAGGCTTTGAAAGGGGACACGACAAAGCCAGAGAAAATGATGAAAGAAGACTGGGAGGATTTGGGATGAAGATAATTAGCACAATCCGTTTCTACATTGTGGATAACATTATCAATAATGTTGTTAATGAGGATTGCACCAGATTTGTGGGCGAAGTTGGAGGAGCTACATCTCGCAAAAAACTTAACCACAAAGTTAGATCTGAAGCGGGAGTTGTACCGGCTGAAGATGGAGGAAGGTGGAAATCTCATGGATCATATAAGCGTGTTAAACGGACTTGTGGATCAACTTGTAAAAGTTGATGTAAAGTTAGAGGAAGAAGATAAGGCCCTTTTACTTCTTACATCGTTTCCTGATTCTTATGATAATTTGGTCACAACCATCTTGTACGGAAAGACGACAGTGAAGATGGTGGATGTGCAGTCAACTCTTTTGGCGCATGAAAAGAGGAGACGATCAAATTATAGGGATAGCCAAAATTTGGCGTTGGTTATTAATGGGGAGAATCGTAGAGGAAGGTTCCACGCCAAGGAATTTGGAGTTAGTAGCAGGTCCAAATCAAAGAATGCAGGAAGAGCATCGTGTGCTACAAGTGTGGTGAGCGGGACACATCAAGAGGAATTTTCCGACTTGGGGGACGGACAAGAACGGCGAGAAAAATTCGACAACCATAATAGCACAGGATACGGATGATGTTGTAGACGTTCTCACGATCTACAATAATGGCGCTTTTTCTCAGGATGAATGGATATTTGATTTGGGGACGAAGTACCATATTTGCTCCGAAAGAAAATATTTTTATACGTTCCAGAAGATACAAAGAGGTTCAGTTTCCATGGCTGATGGACATCGTTATGCGGTTCGTGCTGTTGGAACCGTGAACATCAAATGACTGACGGAGCGGTGTTAGCTTTGGGTGGTGTAATCTTTGTCCCAGAGTTACAGAAGAATTTAATATCTTTTAGCCAGTTAGATTCCAAGGGCTATGAGAGTTTCATAGCAGGGGGAGTCTGTAAAATCACACGTGGCAGAAAAGTCCTACTGAAAGGAGAAGGGCGTGGAGGTTTGTGTCGTCTGGGCGGAATTTTGGTACATAATACTCCGACTTCGATGGGTTCACAAAAATCGCGTGCGGGTGGTGGAAAGGCAGACGATAGTGAGAAGAGAAGTCCTGCTGGAGAAGGGGTTATGTCGAAGTATCGATGTGTAGAGTCGGTTCGACAGCTGCACATAGGATTGGCCGCAGGGTGAATCAAGTGGGTAGGACCTGAATTCTTGATTCAGATATGTGTAGCTGGTACAAGGAAGGCCAATGCGCATTCGTGGTAATTACGAATGGGTTACTCTGATCGAGCGGATCGAGCAATAAAAATAAAACGAATATCGCAAACTATCCTACGCTCGACAGGCAAGTGTACCTATCGAAAATAGTATAGAAATGGCAAGTATTCGAGTATCGAACCCAAAGGAACTATATACTTTAGAAAACCATCGTTTAAATATTCTAGTAAATATTTTGGTTTGATAAAAATATAAATAATGATAACCTAAACAAACGATAAATATGAAATAGCAATGATGGGGTTGGAACGACTTTCTGAAGGAGAACGTATTTGAGAGTTCGAATCCCCCTAGCTCGATCGAACGTCAAACATGCTATATATTTTAGCTAATTATTAGACCGTGAGGATTCCTATGGTATGTATACGAGTTTCTACGATTGGGCGAAACTGCCCTTACTCGCTTCGACTCGTAACAACTAATCGACGTCTTAAATAGCTGGGCAAGCTTCCCTAACTTATTTAATCGCAGACCGCAATAAATAACGATGAATCCCACTATTAGATTTGACTCTAATCCAGCGGGGTAGTTCAACCTATCTCTAGCGATGAGTTAATTCCGCTCGTTTACGAGTGGTCTAATCGTCGCCCCTCTCTCGAGCGTAGCGATCGATTTCCCAACAATTATTTCGACCACATAGACATAATCAAAATAATAGCATATCGTAACCGAGTCATAATAACAAGCATACCAATAATACTTTAAAACACACGTACGATATCGCTAGGGTTCATCTAATCTCAAATACGACAAGATTTAACTACTCATATGAAACATCAACGCGACGTTGAGGAATTTCGTCGAGCAAATGGTGGGCGAATTGCGAATGCACACGATAATCACGTTGCTGCCCCTTTGTTGGCTCCTAACACGCATGCAGCCCAATCTTACCTACACACAATTACCTCGCTTAGATGTTCCTTGAGTTAGAGCTGTACAACAGCGCCTTCCTTGGTGAGAGCTGAGAGCTTCGTCGATGTTCCTCTGTGATGAAGCACCGAGCAGCACCAAGAGCAGCGAGCTCGATTCCTCCGCGGTGTCGTGTTTCGTTGTTCTGCCAAATATTGCTTCGAGTGGCCTCGAACGTGAGCTTTTAGTGATGTGTATGCGTGTATATGGTCTCGTTTGTGTGTCTCTCCACCCTAGCAGCTGACCTTATTTATAGATGATGGAGGGAGGGACATCAAATCTTCATGGCAGCTCAAGAACGGCGTGATCTTCATTTCTTCCTTGAGCCGTCTTCATTTTTGTGTGCTCGACCGATCTTGTATGTGACGTTTTTGTTTTGTTCTTTCTTTTTTTCTTCTTTCGTCACATGGGTGTGTAGTACGTATCTCCTTGATTGCATTACAGAAATTTCTAAGAATAGTTGGGCTGTTGGGCTTGGGCCGATTTCACTTTGGGCTCAATTAGTTGTTCGGCCGAGTTCAATCCTTTTCTGCATAGCAAAGTAGCAGTGATTTCAAAAATTCAAATCTCCCAATCTCAAACTCGGAATAGAAATCCCTTCGGTCAAAATCAAAATCAACGAGTCGTCTTGCTTCGGTTAAATTTTCAAGTCCATCGGACATAGTTTACCCCGTCAATTCGGAGGAATTCGAACCTGCCGCACAACTGCCTTTAAAAGTTTGATATCGTCATTAAATCATATTTAAGTGCTATAATTTTCGAAATGACTTCATTAATCATGCAAACGACTTAAATTTATCAAATAGAAACATAAGGAAATACGTTTATCAAAATTCCCCACACTTAAGCGTTTGCTTGCCCTCAAGCAAATAAATAATAATGGCATATAAAAGGATAAAATCATGCAACATATCAATCAAGAATGAAATCATGTATGAGAAAATGCAAGTAAAGTCGGAAAGCATATTTGAAATCAACGACTAACCACACGACTTCCTTAGGAATACCTACCAAGATTCGCACCTCACAGAGATTCACTCAGATCACTAAGTGTAAGGTTAAGATGTCAGTGATATCGCTCGGGTCATGCACTAATCTAATCCCTACCATAAGCTTGCAAGTAATTCGTAAATCTACCACTTTCAATGATCAAGCGTGAATCGGAAGGTCTTTACCGGGTAATAATAGCGCTCAACTGACTATATTGGAGAATAAACTTCGGTCGGAAATATCAAAGTGATCATGACAGTGTCGTGCCATTGTTCGATAGTGCGGCGCATACATCGTGGTTAGCTCTTGCCGTCTTGGATTTTTTTTCTCTCTCTTTTTTTTTTTCAAACCTTGGCTCCCCTCTTCTCTCATTTTTTTTTTTCAGCTCGAGAGATTATCGAAGGAAGGGTTCTTAACATCTTTTCCACGTATCTAAGCTCCTCTTCTCGTGTTATTAAGCACCTCTTCTCTCAGTCCCTTTGCGGGTGAAAGATTATCGATGGAGGAGTTCTTAACGACAGATTATTTAAAGGAGTTTCTTTTTTTTCTTTTTTTTTTTAAACAACGGCCGGGCTACGCTTTTCGACATTGGCACTCAACCTTCACTTTCTCTATTAATCGGGTAAGATGTATCTGAAAGCTTCTCAGGTCAACGATTTATAATTCCCGGGATTTTTCAAATAAAGGGCTCAGGCTCAAAGTGGCTAACTACGGGGGCCAGTCGTGGTTGGATACTTTGGCTATGGACTGATTCCTAATGCATTCCTCATTTTCACGCAATCACACTGCAAGTAGTTTCAAAACGTAACACACAAGCAAGTTCTGAAGAGAAATAAACTAAGCATGATTCACACAACCAAAGAAATGAGCAAAAAGCTCGTAGGCTCAAAAATCTCACAAAAATAGGGTTATGTGTACGAATCCACAGGTATCGCCAAGTTCATCATGTAAGAAAGAAGTCGACACGCATATGCATCCTAATTACTCACACCATTTCTAACATGAAATCATCCTTTGATCGATAAGAAACATGATTTTCGAAAAAAAATTCATGCAATTTTCGAATTTTTTTTTTACCAAAAATCAAGACATGCATAATGCACATATATAACATGTTCGCCTCAATTTTGCAGAGATTCCACTCCCCACACTTCAAGATTTACGTTGTCCTCAATGTAACAATTATGTAACACAAGGACGGGGAAATAAATAGATAAGCGAACTTCCCTGAATAGTCGGATGTGCATGCTTTGTACGGCTCTTCCCCACACTTCAGATTTTGAATTCCCTGCGATTATCGAAAAACAGAATCATAAAAACTTAAAAATATGCATAGAAATAAAGGAAAAACATAGGATAGGTTTGGGGTGCCTCCCAAGTAGCGCTTTCTTTAATGTCTTTAGCTAGACATCGTTCAGTGGTTTCAAGGTGGTTCAAACAGTATAACCATTGAGGATACGGCCACCGAGTTGCTTAAGCTCCAAACATGGCTGTCCTTCGAAGGAGCGTCTTTCTTTATCAACCTCCTTACTTCCCTTAATAATTCTCATGTTTTTCACAGTGACCTGCAATGTATCTAGCAAAGGAAACGGAGTAGTTTGATCAATGACATCTAAAAAGTAACACTCATAATGATGTTTGCAATTATTATCTGGAGTGTTAAATGTTACTTTCTCTCCATCCGTCCTAGACTTCAAACTACCATTCGTAACATCTACCATGTTTGCTGCTAAAATTGATTCCTCAAAGATCAAGGGTAAATGCTCAACCTCTTCCAAATAAATAATAATGAAACCTGCGGGAAATCTATCACTTGTTACTAGCACATTCCTTTGAGGACGAAGAGTAGAAACAACACCGAGCTGCAATTTGTTCGTGAGTAAGTCCTTGTGATATTTCACATATTGGTGTACCTGTGCAAGACCTTTGACAACCGGTAGGTTAATATTCATTTTCTTGAGGCTAGAAAGAAATTTACCATACTCATCGAAAACCATATCCGTGTTTAGCATAGTTGGATATGGGATCTCCGGTTGATTCGCCTTGACAGGGAGCTTAGTCGTGACCTCTTTTTCTTTGTCAACTTGTTCTTCCTTGACATGAGCTTCTTCCGTCACGCTATTCGCCACCACTTTCTTCACTTGCTCTTCTACTTTCTCTTCAGGGATGTCGACATCGTTCTTCTCCGCAGCTTCCTTCTTGGCGCTCTTCTCGGCAAGATATTCTCCAAATGGATCTTTTGGTATTCCCCGTGTTAGGGCTGCCGGAAATGAAATTTTTGGTTGATAAATGTTGACTGGTGATCTTGGAGCAACATCCTCCCTGCTCCTTGATGTAACGTCATGGCAATACTCCTTCAGTTGCGTCTCCGTATTGATAGCTAATGCACTTAGCTTGCGTCGTTGGATAGTTTTAGCTATTTCTTTGGCTTGCTTCTCTAATGCTCTCAAGGAAGATTCGGCATTTTGCAGCCGAACTTCTTGACTATCCAAGCAATCGAGCTTCTCCATCAACTTGGTGAACTTGTATTCAAGCTTATCCATCCGAGCCTCCGGAATCTCCTTAGCATTTACGCCTTGGTATGCTTGAGCACTTTGATTTTGAAATATTGGAGGAGCTTGTTGATGATATCCGTAGCTCAGGTTCGGATGAACTTGGGGTACATAATTTCTCGGACCTTGGTAGTATCCTAAATAGTCCGCCTGCTCCACCGATATAATGGATGGACATTGAGTTGCGTCATGACTTCCACCGCAAGTATTGCATTGTGGGATATATGTAGGGTATGAACAAGGAGGCACAAAAGCTGTAGGTATCATCGGGGCATGCTGCAACTGTGTGACGGCTGACTTCGTTGTAAGATGCAGTAAGGCTGCATTCATTAAGGTCTGCATCTGAAGGCCGTTTGCTGTAACTTGTTGTTGTAGGATGTCGAACTTAGCGTTGAGCGCGGTTGTGTCGGTGTCGTCATACATTTCTGCGATTACTTTGCCTCCGATTTACCTAGAACAAGAGAGAAAAAATTACTCGTAAATAATACTATTAATAATGATGTGATACGCAATAATAATACAATAATAATAGAAATTGTAAAAATATAAGAATAAAAATAATAGTAATAACAAAATACACGCAATAATAATAACAATAATAATAATAATACTAATAATAATAACTGACACACAATAATAACAATAATAATACTAATAAAAATAATAATAATAATAATAGCTAGAATAATAAACTAAAGTTTCCAAATATCAATAGTTCCCCGGCAACGGCACCAAAAACTTGATCGAGCGGATCGAGCAATAAAAATAAAACGAATATCGCAAACTATCCTACGCTCGACAGGCAAGTGTACCTATCGAAAATAGTATAGAAATGGCAAGTATTCGAGTATCGAACCCAAAGGAACTATATACTTTAGAAAACCATCGTTTAAATATTCTAGTAAATATTTTGGTTTGATAAAAATATAAATAATGATAACCTAAACAAACGATAAATATGAAATAGCGATGATGGGGTTGGAACGACTTTCTGAAGGCGAACGTATTTGAGAGTTCGAATCCCCCTAGCTCGATCGAACGTCAAACATGCTATATATTTTAGCTAATTATTAGACCGTGAGGATTCCTATGGTATGTATACGAGTTTCTACGATTGGGCGAAACTGCGCTTACTCGCTTCGACTCGTAACAACTATTCGACGTCTTAAATAGCTGGGCAAGCTTCCCTAACTTATTTAATCGCAGACCGCAATAAATAACGATGAATCCCACTATTAGATTTGACTCTAATCCGGCGGGGTTGTTCAACCTATCTCTAGCGATGAGTTTATTCCGCTCGTTTACGAGTGGTCTAATCGTCGCCCCTCTCTCGAGCGTAGCGATCGATTTCCCAACAATTATTTCGACCACATAGACATAATCAAAATAATAGCGGTGTCGTGTTTCGTTGTTCTGCCAAATATTGCTTCGAGTGGCCTCGAACGTGAGCTTTTAGTGATGTGTATGCGTGTATATGGTCTCGTTTGTGTGTCTCTCCACCCTAGCAGCCTTATTTATAGATGATGGAGGGAGGGACATCAAATCTTCATGGCAGCTCAAGAACGGCGTGATCTTCATTTCTTCCTTGAGCCGTCTTCATTTTTGTGTGCTCGGCCGATCTTGTATGTGACGTTTTTGTTTTATTCTTTCTTTTTTTCTTCTTTCTGTCACATGGGTGTGTAGTACGTATCTCCTTGATTGCATTGAAGAAATTTCTAAGAATAGGATTGGGCTGTTGGGCTTGGGCCGATTTCACTTTGGGCTCAATTAGTTGTTTGGCCGAGTTCAATCCTTTTCTGCATAGCAAAGTAGCAGTGATTTCAAAAATTCAAATCTCCCAATCTCAAACTCGGAATAGAAATCCCTTTGGTCAAAATCAAAACCAACGAGGCGTCTTGCTTCGGTTAAATTTTCAAGTCCATCTGACATCGTTTACCCCGTCAATTCGGAGGAATTCGAACCTTCCGCACAACTGCCTTTAAAAGTTTGATATCGTCATTAAATCATATTTAAGTGCTATAATTTTCGAAATGACTTCATTAATCATGCAAACGACTTAAAATTTAGCAAATATAAACATAAGTAAATACGTTTATCATACTCTCAGACAGACTCACTGTTATGAGTGCTTGACGGTGCTGAAGACGATGCTCGGGAATGTGTCGAATGCGGCTGGCGAGAGAGAATTGTTAGGCCAGCCGCCCACGAGGGCAGATGTAAAGAGAAAGATGATAATAAACTAATATTATATAATATTGTAATATTATTTATTTATATAAAGGAAAAAGAAAAAAACTAAAGATAATGAATGAGCGGCCCATATCAACTGGCGACGCGGCGGATTCCTGACCACCAGTTTTGAGCGGTCTAGAAGAGCTGAAGATATCTATAAGTAGGCTGGGGATTTTTTAGTTATTACCATCCCAAATCAAGTGAGAAGTTCAATGAGAGAGAAATAGTGAGAGGAAAACTTATCCGGGTGGATAAGGGTGGGAGCGGGTTTTAGTTTTAATGGGGTAGTTGGGAATAGGTAGAAATATATTACCGGTGGGTAAGGGGTCTCGAGGTTTGGTTTAAACACGAGTGTGAATTTGTACGCTGTAATATTCTCAATATAGTAAAGTCGGTACTCTCCGTGGAGGCAGGCGGTATTGGCCGAACCACGTAAAAATCCCGTGTTCTCTATCGGCGTCATTTCGATTTTATATTGTCCCAATAAAATAGTCGCGGGTCCAAAATAAACCTTCCGATGGGCCCGAAAATTATCGCTCAACCCCAACTGCCTCGTAGGTGAGCAACATTGACTTTTCGTCCCTGGACGACCTCTCCACGAGCTTTCAAACACTGCAGCCGGGGCTGGTGCACTTTGTAGTAACTCATGGGGTCTGGATATCCCTTCCTGACAGTCTTTTGGCCGTACTTTTTTTCTGGAGCCGTCGTCGAGCACGTCCATGCCATTCGTCACTTCGACCATGACCTTCTCCCCCGTCGTGGGCCCCATAGTGCAGCCCGGCGCCGCCTGCGGCGGCGTATTCTCCCTCCCTCCTACGAAGAAAAACAAACAAAGCTATTCGTATGAACAATAAAACCCATAAGGGCGTGTTTGATTTGTGAAAATCAGTAAGGAAGAAAAAATGAAAGGAAAAAAAGGAAAACATATTTTCACGGTGAAATCTACTTTAATCTTGACTTAAAAGTTAGGAAATCTATTTTCTCGCCAAATGGTGAGGAACACGGAATAAAAACTTGTTGAAACCACTTTCTCTCCCATCTTTTTTTCAGCCCACTTTCCTACCAAACACGTAAGAGAAAAAAATGATTCGGAACTGATAGTAATAATAAAACCTCCTCATCGAGTCGTGTCCGTCCGCAAGTCGGTTCGAGCTAGCACTAGGGGTGTTCATCGGTCGGTTCGGTTTGGTTTTTTCAAATTTCGGTTCGGTTTTTCGGTTTTCGATTTTATGTATGCTTAATCCGATATCTGAAACCTTTTAATTTGGTTTGGTTCGGTTTTTATAAATCGGTTTGATTTTTTCGGTTCGGTTTTTCGGTTAGGAATTTAATATCAACGAAAAAAATATTATGAGTTGAAAATACATAAAACAATTTATGGTTATTAAAAAACAAATAAGATTTATGTAACGTGACATGTAGCAAAATAATTCAAAGGTCCGAAAAAAACAACAACATGAAAACGGACCAAAATCTAACCAAAATATAAAAACATTCATCAGAAGATACTATATATTATTTGGCAGAAAAATATTATTTGATTGGTGAGGAAAACATACCTAAAAATGGACAACATTATACCAATGAAATTATATTTACTGTGTTGTTTACGTTATGGGAGAAAAATAAATGATTTTTGATTTTTTTATTTTGAATGTAGTATGATAATTTTACTTCAATTTTCCGGTTTTTCTGGTTTTACGTATGCTTAATCCGATATCCGAACCATTTTTAATTTGTGTTCGGTTCGGTTTTCTACAATTCGGTTCGGTTTTTTTCGATTTTGGTCTTTTCGGTTCCGTTCTTTATGGTTCGGTCGGTTTATTCAGTTTTTCGGTTAATTTGAACCCTAGCTACCGCCGTCCTTCTCCTCGACATTCTCTCGATTTCCGTTTGACTCGGGTCGAGGCGCAGCGTGCGTGTGAACCTTTACGTAGATTATTTTGACGACGTAGCCCTCTGGGGATCGCTCGACCTTCTTAGTGACTGTACAGTCGGTGTGGGTGCACCTATAATAGCTCCGAGGATATTTGCTTCCTTTGACCTTTTTCTGGCCGTACTTTCTCCAATTGTAGCCGTCATCCTCGATGTCGTATTTGCCGTCGACGTCGTTTCTGTCGAGACTACGTCTTCGCCATCATTCATTTAGTCCTCCCAAGGCGAGAGAGAAGCGCTGGAGACGTTCGTGAGGCTTTGATTGTTGCTCTGCTCGTTCTCGGCATGCAGACTTTTATGAGGTTGGGGTTGTAGATTAAGAATGTGGTCTTGTCCGATTCGAAGGAGGCGTCGTTTACTTCGCTTAGAAATGGTTTGAGAAAATCGTAGTAAACTTCCTGGATAGTTCATAAAGACAAATGTTAGTGTTTTCTGGGGATAGATCAAGCGGCCGACATATGATATCTGCACATGGAGTAATGCGCTCGATCATATTTGGACTGATTGACTTTTGTTGTCTGTGTAGATTTGAGAGCATGCATAAAAATCAGTAAGATTTTAGTACCGCTGAAAGCCATAATCGTCCCATACTTCAAACTGGACTCAATTAGAGCGTGGGGACTAAGGTGACATTACGTGTGGATACCTCATGACATGCCCAAAAAAATAGTAATAACATGACATGCCTAAGAAAAAGAGGAGGAATGGAGAAGAACGATGACGTCGTCTGATGTCTGAAGTGATATCGACTCCGTAAGAGGTTTGAACCCAATGCCAGACGATTGCCGAGAATTTTAAGCTCGTCACTTTTCTCCCCGCAAGAACTTCGTTTCCGGCGTGGAAGCCTGCGTTCTTGCGCAAATATATTTCATTTGGGGATTTATCTATGAAAAAATTGCAATCTACGCCGACGACATTCCCCAACTCGTTATGGTTTCTCGCAGTTTAGAAATCGGGAAAGGCTGAGCCTGAAAAACGAAAAAAAAAGCCGACAAATTGAAATACTTCCGTAGTACGACTGAAAATAAGTGAATATGTACGACTGAATAAATGAATAAGTCATACCTTTGCGCTCCTATTCTTCCCTTTGATCCCTAGGCTGGTTCCTTCGTTCTCGAATCACAGATCACGTGCGGGCGGTTTCTTTTCTTTATATTTTCTAAGGAATATAAACCCTAGGCGCCGGATATTTTGGTCATTGCAGCGCAATGCTTCGATTATCAACCCAAGTATAATAACAAAAGCCCAATTTTCAATAATGCTTTAATTTAATTGTTTGCTTAAAAGAAGAGAGTTGATCGTCGAAAAAAATCGAGATAGTAGTACTAGTAGTACTGTCAAAACGGGAAAATTAACAGGAAATAAAAATAAAAATAAAAAGAAATATAAAATCTTATTATTTAATATAATTATATAATATGCTATTTTCTGGCGGACTTGCCCGCTCCCTGGTGTGGCGGGGGGACGGGCCCATTTGGCAGCTCTATGTACTAGTGTGGTCAGTAGGAAGTGTGGACTGAATGATAGATAAGAAAAAGGAAAACTGAATTCAAAATAATTCTGAAAAATTATTTCCTGTTTCCCATAACTAACACGTATAAGGATCCACCGCTTTTGACCATTTGACCATCCCATGATTCATTGTAGTAGACATGGGTAATGGCCTGGTTCCGGTGGTTCCGATTCCACCGGTTCCGGCACTGTTGCAGACTAATTTTTTGGAACCGAAAACCGAATCGTGAGCTGGACGGGCCGTTAATGGTTCCGGGCCAGCTCCGGGCGGGTTCGGCTCATTTGCTTTTTTATTGTTTTCTAGACTTTAAAAATTCCGAAAAATTTATTCCAAAAAAGTACCCAAAAAATTTTAAAAAAAAAATACAAAAAATTACATAGTACTTAGACATTACAAAAAATAAAAAATAAAAAATACAATTTATTCAACTTGACTATTAATTAAAACTGTGTTCGATGCCTCTTCGTCTTCGTCCGAACTTGAAGATTGGAACTCGTCGATGACATTCTCCCTTCGGTTCTTCGATTCGGCCAAAAACCAATCCTTCAATATTGTAAGCATCGCGAGGGAGGTCGGGTTAAGGCTCGCGCATCGATCTCCAAAAATTCAGCCGATGTGGAGAAGACGGACTAGGAGGCGACACAAGACGCTTGCACCGCTAACACGTCTCGAGCGATCGCCAATAGGGTCTGATAAAACATCGTGTCCGACTTCCACCATCCCAAAACATCGAAGTCTTCGGGCGTTTGAAAGTTGTGGCTCAAGTTGAGTTGGATCTCGTGTGTGTTCCACCCCGACACATGCGTTTTATTTTCCGTCTTTTGTACCTTCAATCTTCGTAGTAGTCCCCTTGCACCGTCAAGTCCTTCCGAAGATTCAGCTTCGCTCGCTTGTATGGGTGGCTCCACACTCTGTCCCTGCTCAGATGCATAAAAACAAAAACATTCTTGGAGAGAATCGTGAAGTGAAATCTTTTGGTCGTCAACATTCTTCTCAAGAAACTGAGCATAATACTCGAAAAAATATCGAACTTGTCCAAACCACAACTTGGGTCGAGTGAAGCCGTCAAGCCGTGGACTATTGGGATTTTTTCCCAATATTCTTTGAACTTCTTTTCCCTATTTTGGATGAACTACCCAAATATGGACTACTTCGAAATTCAATGAACTTATAACACATGGCGAAGAGGCTCGGCATAAACAACGAGGATGTCGTGTAATGAACACCCGAAAATTTTTTCGTTGCCTCGTTGAACATCTCAAGTATCGACACAACCAAACCGACAATATCCCAGTCGACGTCTCGTAACCCATACCTATAGTTGTTGCCGACTGCGAACTGGTTCCAAAACGGCGGCACCAAATACTTGTAGCGCGTAAAAGTGCTAAGTAGGTGGTATAAGAAGTTCCACCTAGTCGATACCGGCAAAGGGAAATTCTTATATGAAAGTCTGGCCGTAAGGACGGTTTGCTTTCACGACATTCCATATCGGCGTCACGTAGTACCTTTCCTTAAATTTCTCGATGATATCTCCCAAGATTTCATCGAAAGCGCATTGCACACTTAAGTTAATTATGTGGCAAGCGCATCTAACATGAAACAGTCGGCCATCTAAGGGTAAGCTAAGATGTTTACGAAGAATCTCTATCGCTACAGTGTTCAAACTAGCATTATAAACATAAGCTTATCTTGAATTTGATATCTATTAATTATATTCATGACATAGTTCGATATCGTCGTTCCTGTTTGTTGTGAAACTAGGGGATCTATGGAAAGAATACGTTTTTGCATAGTTCATGTTTCATCTATCCAACGTGCGGTCACCACTAAATAAGATTGCGACGTTACATTTGTCCAAATATTGGTAGTCAAACTAATCCTACATGATATGTTGGCTAAATGACTAATTAAGCTAGCTTGATATTCTTGAAAACATCCTAAAGCATATTTCCTAAGGGTTTTACGGGTTACATTATGGAATCCGGGTTGTATCGTACTCCTGAATTCGATAAACCCTTCACTTTCCGCAATGCAAAAGGGTTTTCACACATTACTACGAATTTAACTAATGCTTTCCTAGAGATTTCCCTAGTAATAACAAAATTCGTACCCACAAGTTTATTTGTTGTTGTTGTAGACCTTTTTGGTCCAAATGATTATGAGAGCTTTGATTATTCCAAGTAATTATGTAAATTGGGGGTACAAATTAGAAAACTCGATATGCATGTTGTGTGATGTTTAAGTATGTGAAAATGTTCAATTAAGCGCTTAAATATGATTAAACTGTTAAGAAAATCGAATTTGAGTGATCATGTGCTTAACTGGAAAATTTATGTGATCACCTGATTATGAACGTTTTCGTATGAATGGAATCTCGTTGCGTGTTATATATGGAAAATATATCATGTTGAGTTATATGCAAACTGTCTGCGAGATTGGGTTGTTTTTGGAAAGAATATCACTATGATCATCCGAATATGAATGACTATGTTGTATATATGGAAAGGATATTCTGATTAGTGCTGAAACGTGATTGATCTATTTTAGGAAAAAATATCATGATATATCCGTTTGAGTGCTATCTTAAATTGACTCTTAAATCAGTGAATCATGATCCTGCTTTCCTTGTGCAACTTAGGATTCATATTATTGAAAGTGATTAATTGATTGGGCTTATATGCGGTAAGACGCTGATTGAGTCTATTTATGGAATATACTGAAATCGGATGAGATTACTATACATGGAAAATATACTTTGCATTATACTCAGTAGATCAAATCTTTCTCTGTGCGAATTGGCTATCATATTTTGGGAAAGAAATCAGTTGATTGAGCTTACCTTTGATAATATGTTGAGTGGAATATATATGGAATTGACAAATGGATGAGATTACGGTGGAATGAATGTTAATCTGTGGTATTTATGGTAAGTGATCATGCATGACCGTTGAGCTTAATTGGTTTATTCTTGGCATGATTGGTTGAGTCAATGCACGTGAATATTGAGCTTTCTCTTGCATATTCTGTGCTTAACTTTCCTTGTGAAATGTAGAAGCTATTCTTGGGTCTATATAGAAGGAAACACTTCACAATTGAAGGGTAGACAACGAACACACGAGCTAGCGAATCCCTTAGAGTTCTTGAGCGAAATTTGCGATTCATTCGTAGTTTGTGTTGAGCTTTCATTTGCGAATTTTGTACCCTTTGAGTGATCTTTAGCAACACCCTATCCTAAACCCTTGTCTTCGGACATGTTGTGTCTGCGGGCACGTTGAACGCACAAAGGAGCGCGGTTGGAGTCTTTCGCACGTGGAGGGACGAATTTGGTGGATTCGGTGGCCCTTCGGTGGCAAGCTGTATCCAGTCGGGGAATAGGTTCCTGGGTTAACAACGTGGATCGAAACTTGGCGTGCAACAGCCTAGGTGGAGGTCTAGTTTCCAAAGTGCTTCGGTTGTGTAAGGTCAATCATCTTGTAACTATAACCGGTAATACCTAGTGATTGATTGGAACTCTTGGGGAGATCACACCCCAAGGACAGGATTAAACCCCAGTTGGGATATAACCTGTATAAAAATCTCGTCTCACTTTACTTTCTGCTTTTTACTTTTCTGTGAGACAAACCCGGAACGCGCGCTAATATCTAGGTGATATCTTAGAAACCATTTCTGAAACTAACGTGATATTTTGAAACAGGGTTAGGGAGATAACTTTAATACTCGTACTGATTTATGGAAAATAACATACTCTGCAAATATCTTCTTAAAGAAAAGTATTTTTCAAAGAAGAAGAAGCCAAATTTTTATAGCCTAATTCACCCCCCCCCCCTCTTAGGCATATTTTACACTTCAGTTTTCTAGGTTCGGTTCCTTTTGGCTCTAGATCCGGCCCAAAATTATGCGTCCTCTCAAGATGTTCTTCGTGGACCCATACCACCTTGATTGGGCGCCGAATTAAACCGGTTGCCGCGACCATGCGGTTGTTGCCTCCTTGTTGGGGATTATCTTTTCCCATTTCTAGTTGGGGATTATCTTTTCCCATTTCTAAGTCGAAATAAGTCCATACCTTAGACCGTCGACCATGCGGTTGTTGCCTCCTTGTTGTCGCCGTAAAGGTTTGGATCGGTGCCTCGTCCATCGCCGCCGATGCCGCCGGTTCCTCGGTCTCCTCATCGGCGTCGACTCCGCGGAACGTTGTGAACTAAACAAAAAAACACTTCATCGTTGCTTGGGTGATGATTTCTCGATGACTATTTTTGAGAGTGTTTCGAAAGAGAGAGAGAGAGATAGAGAGAGAGAGAGAGAGAGAGAGAGAGAGAGAGAGAGAGAGAGAGAGAGAGAGAGAGAGAGAGAGAGAGAGAGAGAGAGAGAGAGAAAGATTTGAATGTGTGAGGAAAAATGGTTAAAATGAGGTTGATATTTATAGAATTTTGGTATTGTGGAAGGCTTAATATTTTTTTAATCCCATAAGTTAGGAGGGGTGGCGTTATAGGGACCGTTATCTTCGGGTTGGCGATATAGGGACAGTAACTTCTAAAAAAAATGGCAATTTATGGACACTATACGACCCGACCCTGTATTGTAACCCAAACCCGCTGACGTGGCAGCCGACCCGCTGAAGTGGCGCACTTAGAAAAAAAAAGGATTGCGATGGAGTTAGCGACGGAGTTAGCAACGGAATTTCCGTCGCTAAAGGGGAAAAATAAAAAAAAAATAAAAAAAAAGAAGGCTGGCCGAATCCGACTCTAAATTACCGACGGAATTTGCACAGTAGCCACCCGTCGTCGTTTCATCGGCGGCGAAACTCCCCAGCCGCCGGCGAAGGCGCGCCGAATCCGACTGTAAATCAGAAGAAAACACTGCAACACATGTGAAAAGAAAGCTGATTCGAGTCCAACGCATCCCCAAAGCATGAGAAGAAGAGAATCAAGAAATCTCCCAAGTCTCCTTCTCAGATTTCCGACGGCGGCGCAACCGTCACCTCACCTCCGATGACTGGTCAGGTGACGATTTTGAAGATAGAGCCGTTGACCTCTATTTTCACTAGCAGTAACTCTGGAAACCCTAATCCCAACTCTAATTTCAATCCGAACCTTTTACTCATCGGATTGAGTAAAATAAGGTCGGTTTCGTGATCTCACCGTCTCCACGATCCCTTCCGCTGCTGTCTTTCTTTGGTAGGAAAGAATCTTCACACGATGCGTCGGAGACTCTTAAGCGTCTTCTTGTGATGGAATGAATTATCGAGTTCTTTTTTTTTATTTTTCTTATTTTTACCCTTTAGCGACGAGCATGGTGGAGTCGACGTCATTGTCACGTGACCTCTGGTAGATTGGTGTTGGTGGTCGGCTTTTTTCATCGGTGGAGCTTTCCATATGCTGAGGTAACCTTCTTTCTCTCACCTATGTATGCGTTCTTCTTCATGCCTATGAATGTGTCACAGATGAGCTCCGTGCTCACTGTTCCATTGATCGTGTACACTTTGATCTTGGATTTCAGTTTGAAAATTTTGATGATTATGCAAAGTAAGTTAGTTCCATTCAATTGTTTTGTTTATGAGATATTCAGAGTAATTTTCGTTCTCTCTTGCACAATGTATAAATGATACGTATACAGTTGGAAAATGTGATTGATTTGCTGGCTCAATCCCTCGCTTGAAAAAGTGTCACTTTCAAGGGTATCAATCAAACTGGATCTTTCTTTATTTATTTATTGTGCATCAAAATTGAAATGTCACTTCATTAACTTGATTAGTTAGGCTTAGGCACACATCTTGCTATCTAAAATCGTACCTATTCGTGATGTCTATCATATCTTAATCGCAGTTGTTTGTCTCTGGTAATTCACTTATCACTGTCTACACCTCTTCTCATTGTCCTCAGCTATGTTGCCAAAAGACTACATTCTCACGCTCTCAATATGTATGTGTATATATATATTAGGCTTGTGCTTGCGTTTTTATGCTTCAAAATCCAATCTATTACGTTTCTTGTACTATTTAGAAGCAACACGAATTTATATTGGAGAATGCAGTTATCATTCTCCGAATATTAAACTCATTTTCATACTTCAAAAACTGTTAATTTTTATTTTTCACACTAAGTTTAATATGACTCACATATTTTACATTTCTTACAACGATATTATGTTAAACTCGACTAAAAATATATTTAATAAAATTATAGTAAAGTTTAATGTTAATGTCTCGTTAAAATAATCATTGACTTCTATTTCATATAAATAAAAAATTAAAAAATTTTAGCGGTGTTCTAATAGTCAAAACTAAATAAAGGACTGGTCTTGCAATTTTTTAACTATAAATTTTTGCGTTGAAACACAAATATGCATATGAAACATGAGATAGAAAGTAATAACTTATTTAAGTTTGAGTTTCAAGTATGATTGGAAGTGGATATAGTCCCTTTTTTTTTTGTGGGGAGTTTTGCATTACCATGATATGGCCTTATGAGAAAAGTTTGGGTCTTATGAGATTGAGTTGAGAGTAATCAAATTTCACTTTATTTCTCATCTTTTGAACTTTCTATCATATGTCTTAGTTGTGTTCACTGATGATTACTTTTGTTGAGAATGTGTGAATTGATGACTTAGATTTAATAAATAAGTGATAAAATAATATGAGCATATATATATACTAGTCCATTTCGAGACGTGCACAAGGCGCAACGATAAATTTCACTCTTTTTCTCATCTTAACTTTCTATTTCATATGTTTTAGATGTATTCACTGATGATTACTTTTGTTGAGAATGTGTGAATTGATGACTTAGATTTAATAAATAAGTGATAAAATAATATGAGCATATATATACATATATATAGGAATTTCATGGTGCTCACCTTATGTGAGCATCTTATATGGGCACCTGTTGATGTGGCACCGATTCGTGTCATTTCAACATTATACATCGACATCTATGAGGTTATGTCGTCTTAATTAACACCTTCTAGTTGCCATTAATTGACATTCCGGATGCTAGTGTGGCATATCGACGCGATATATTTCAGTGACGTATTAATATGCCACATCAGCATCCGAGATGTCGATTAATGAAACCTAAAAGGTATTAAATAAGACGACATAACGTTAGATGTCGATGTGGGATGTTGAAATGACACGTTTCGGTGCCACATGAACAGATGCCCATATAAGGTGCTTACATTAAGGTGAGCACCATAAAATTCATATATATGTGTGTGTACTAGTCAAATTCAAGCTGGGCACAAGGCACAACGATAAGTGCTCATGTTTTATCTATTAACATATTATATTTATCTGCTTCTTATTTAATAAAACATATTATCTAATTCAACAAAATAATCATTACACAGATAATTTAGAAAAGTAAAATTTGCATATGAGATAGAAAATAAATTCAAAAAAGACAAAAAATTCAATGATTGGCTCTGCCTTGGTCGCAAAATTATGTGTCACACTGCTATGATTGTGTGCTCTGTTGTTAATGTGATGCAGTTTGTTTCTAGGCCCCACCATATTAAAATATTAATCTCGATCCGTATGATCTCTCACAGCTCTCAATGATTAACTTTTCAATGTTATTGATGTTTTCAATGTTGTGCTCTAACAAATCAAGGTTATTATATGTTTCTGTTACTATGTCTACGATTTTATCACTTTGACTTTTTATACGTGTTGCAAATTTTGGGCTAATAACATGTTAACTCGTCGCATCATGTCACATCATTAAACACGACATAATGTTTAAGGGTAATTCTATACAGACCCCCTAGATTCTATTTAGACTCCCTATTAACTATCACACAATTAAATGCAGCTTTAAAAATTATGTTTTTCACCAAATATAAATTAAATAAACGTTTTTGAGGAATTTTTCCATTTTGAACGTCCTTTAGTAATGCATTAATCAAGTTTATAGGTCTATAGACACGTTTGAATGTCTATTAACTGATATACACACTATAATTTTATTATTTTTATATACATGTTTTGTATAATAGAAGGAAAACTTACGTTTAACAAATCTCCACTTTCCATAATATTTACTTTTATATTTTAATTTAAAAAATGTGAGACGATATTATGTAATTTATTAATTTTTATATTGGGACTAATAAACTCCTTATTCTTTTTTCCAATATTTATTTCTTTACCTTTCACTAAACAACTAAATTAGTTCAATATAAACTAATAAAGAAACCATATTGACAAAATAAAAGATAGAAAAAATATATATCTTACCTAATGTTATAAAACATATATAGAAGATAAGATTGCAATTACCTTTAACTAAACAAACTAAATTATTTCAATATAAACTTATAAAGATTTTCAACCATATTAACAAAATAAAAGATAGAAAAAATATTTACCTTACCTAATGTAAGAAAAACGTATACAAAAGATTCCAATACTAGTATTATTCGGTATTTGGTAAGTTAGCAATTAATTTATAGTAATCTTTTTCTTCATATTAAAGTTATACTTATTAATTTTATTATTTATTTCCCATGCACTTTGTTGTGTATATTCAAGAATGACTTTTACAGAATATTATATGATTATTTTTTAAATAAGTTATAATGCTAATATTTGATATTTTCTGTCAAGGTTTATTTTTTGTTATAATTAATTTTGATAAAATTAAATATTGAAATGGTTCTATTAAATGTAAATTATATATAAAAAAAAATAATGGTACTCACACTCATTAGTGATTATTTGATTTCAAAGTTGTAAAATAATGAATAATTGCAAGTTCCAAGGTTTTTTCCACCCCCTAAGGGGGTTCAAATAGTAGCACTCAATGTTTAATACCTAGATCTTTTGTTACATAGTTTAAACAGTGAAGTAAATGCCACTAACTTGCATTTAAGGAGAGGAACTAGAATATACTTTGAGAGTTGGCAAAATTAACTAAAATACACCAAAATGATAATACATAACAGAAAACAACGTTACGAACTTCTTTATATCATAGCATTATAACAATCGATAAAAGTTTCTTCCTCTATCACAAATTTTCATCTTCAAAAAATCAACTTACAGATAATATGCTGCATTTTTTTAATATATGCTCCAAATAATTTTCATATGCCTTAAAACCATGACGCGTTGAACAGTTAAAATTGATTTGTTCGAAATGTTCTTTTAGGAAATTCATAATCTAAGATTGGCGTGAAATTTTTTGCAAATACACCGTTCGAACTTGATCTCGAATGTTAACAGTCGCAAATTCGAAATCTATATTTTGTTGTAATAAATCAAATGATTCAGTTCTCACATTACTGATTTTTCGTTCTCTTAGTTCCGTACGTTTTCTTTTCAAATATCTTAGCATTGTGGATTTTAGTACTATAACTTTCTTGGGACTGCGTTCTCTATTTTTCTTTGTGTGTGATGATTTATGGATTAGAGACGTATTTATAGGAGTAAGTTAAAAACATTTCATTCTCGAATATGAAATATCATGCAATCCCTTCCATCAAGAGACCTAGTTGCGATCCACAAATACATGAAAATCGCTGATCACATCCAAATTTCATTATTTATCACATCTAATCCTAAGTTACTTATTTGATTAATATATTACTTAATGTGGTTGTGTTAAAAAAATTAATTTTCTACTAATATGCGCTTAAAAGAAAATAAGTATCTTACACTAATATCTAATTTTTTGGCTCTCAATGTATATGCTACATACAATTTTTTTAGGTTGCATTTCGACACAATATATTTTATATAGAATATAAAAATTATATATAAAAAATTAGAAGGAATATAACTGACACAAATAATCTCTTTATACACACGCTTGTTTTCTCTTTCATCATAATATATTTACTAAAATACATTAAATTGCAATACGAAGTCGTTTTGTGTGCATGTTTATACTACTATAAAAGGGAGAATGTGATCAGTTTCTAATGTGAGTTGCAGGTTAATAGTTACACATAATTGTTAGAATTTATTACCTGTTTCCAGGTTGCCAATGTTTTTTATATAATAATGCAACATATATATGTGTATATAATATAGATCGTGTTTTGTTTTCCCTTCTATATGTTGTTAAAATATGTAAATATATTTTATATTTAACTTAAACATTAATAATATTATTCGATCCCACCCCCACCATTTCCATAATAATAAAGCAAATATCTTATTAAACTATAAGATAATAATAATAATAATAATATAAATCAAAGTATATGGTAAATAATGGGGCTCGTAATTATGAATCCGCTAAACTTGTGGTTCTTTGGGTATATAGAAAAAATGTTAGGGAGCCAACACAAAATAACAATCCTATTATGAAATATTGGAGTGAATGCATATTATGCAGTGATTGATAAGATATGGATGGAATATAGATAAGAATATAAATTAGATGTGATTATGAGAATGTAATATTTTATTTTGTGGTTGTGATTTGAGAAATTTGTGTACAATAAGCATCTGGAGTTGTATTATAAAACACACCAAATATTGGAAAAAAAAAAACCCATACTTCCCCTCTATATATATTTCTCTCTATAATTCTATTATCATAGTAATCAGAATATAAATACTAATCACAATAATATTTTTATAACACGTTATCAGCACAAGCGCTCTCCGGCAACAATCAACCTTCGTCGAGCGTCTTTCACGAGTCAGGTATGGTAATTTTTTTTTTATGTACGCTAATTTTATGAATATTAATCGTACACTAATATGAAGATTTTAAAAAAGTAAAATATACAACAAAACGCCTATAGCCGAGTGGTATCGCGGAATATCTTCATTAGTGGCGAGAGGTCCAGATTTCGTTTCCTCTTGGTGGCGTGTGGAATTTTTAAGAATAAAAAACAATAAAACAATATTCGTTAAATACTTTAAATTAATTACCGAGCGTACGGACTATGGACTATGGTCACGAATTTCGGACATGATTACGGACTTTGAATGGCCACAGATTTTTGGATATCATAATTACCTTACCGTACCTTACGGAAATTAAAATGATAATGAAGGATTTATTTGTTTATGTTATTCATGTTACATATATTTTGGATGTTTTGATTTGATTATTTATCTTTTACTATTTAATTGTTAACAAATTTTTGATCTTATGATAGTATAATGTCGAACTTGGCGAGCTTAGAATTGTTAGTTTCGATATTTTGATATGTTGGCTTGAAATCTGAATATACGTGAAAATATATTTAATATTTGCCAAGACCGGTTGGACCATCCCAATTCAATTATGATGCGAAAGATAATTGGAAATTCACGTGGACATTTAAGAACGAACCAGATGATATTATCTTGTGTCGCTTGCTAAAGGGAAGTTAATTATTCGGCCATCACCAATGAAAGCACAGAATGAATCTCTTGTATTTTTTGAACGTATAATGGTGATATTTGTGTGCTGATACACCCGTCATGTGGACCATTTAAATATTTAATGGTATCAATTGATGCATCAAGTAGATGATCCCATGTACATTTATAATCTACGAGGACCTGACGTTTGCGAGATTAGTTGCTCAGTTAATTCGATTAAGAGCACAACTAGATATAAGCACGAGTTAACTGTCAACAGTTTTAAGCAAGAGCCAACCTACGGGCAGTTAACAATTTTAAGCATTTGGTTCCGGGTAAGGTTATAGAAGCCGCGCAACGTGCGGCCATGACATCTAGTAGATTAGTAGGATATCATTATTCCAGCGTAGATTACGACTACCAAAATCCCTGAATCCCTGTTCATTTACCTCATTCACACTTATAATATATAATACGTGTTTGCGTTTTTATGCTTCAAATCCAATCTGTTACCTTTCTGTTGTGGAGTAGGTAAGGTAGGTCTCTGTTTATAAGGAAGAGAAGAATTTTAACGGGTTTGGTAGTGTGCTTTTTTGACTTGAAATTGAGCAGATCACTATATATAAGCTATATGAATAAGGGGCATAAATGCAATATTGTAAAATTGGTAAAATATGTTAGGGATGGCAACGGGGCGTGGTCTGAAGTGGGTTTGGCAGAATCCGAGACCCACCTTTTTTATTTTATAGCGGACCCGAGACTCGCCCGCCCCAAAACCGCATGAACCTTGCCTGACTCGCCAGACCCGGTTCATGTTTAATTTTCTCTTTTTTAAAAAAAAATGAATTCTAGTTTTTTAAATATAAAAACAACACATATTGGCAATATGTGGAGGTTGAATACATAATCTCTACCTTGCTAGACCAACTACTTATCCATTGAGCCACATAGCCTATTAATAATAATTCTAACATTGATATGTAATAAAAAATTAATTTATAATATATACTGGGGTGGGTTTCGGTTCAGGTTTTGGGGGCGGGGTTAGCAAAATCGGACCTGCCCTGGACTCGGTCGGGTTTAGACATTTGGGATTCATAATCCGCCGCTACCCGAATGTTTGAAAAAAACCCACTTCATTAGGGGCGGGTCGTCCGAGTCTAGACCCTCCATGCCATTCCTACTTCCCAGCAGATCAACTAACCATGAATATGTAGATATGCAGTAATAACTCCATTTTTTGTTTTAATTTCTCTTTCTTTCAGAAACTTCCGATTTGCCTGGATCCTTATAGATCTTATCAACAGGTCATGTTAATGTAGCGAATCGAGAAAATTTTGGTAAAACAAATTAGTAAGAACTTATTTATTGTGAAACTTAAAACAAAAATAATAGAATCATATGTGGATTTTAACATTCACTTATGACAAGAAAATGGTAGATGTTCTTTTTAAGGAAAAAAGTAGCATATCTTATCTTTCTTTTCAACTACATCCCATAAAAGTGATGGATAATTAATGGACACTTCAATATAAAAGTGGTCTGTTTGAAGGTCAATTGATTCCTGTAACCTAATTCACGTAATGTAGTTTTAATCTTTAAATTTGTTTCAATATTTATGTTTTTTAATCATGAGACTTTTTGCCCTAATCGACTCCTTCACTGCTTGCCCCATGCATGGAAAACGATAAGTTAATGAGTGAAGATCGATTAGGGGCAAAAAGTTTCATGATTAAAACAACATAAAATATTGAAATTTTGATATTAAAACAACATTATGTGAATTAGGTAACAGAGAATCAATACACCTTCGGATAGGGCACTTGATGAACTCAATAGATCGCAGTAAGGTAAGAAACCTATTTTTCTGCACTATCCTATTGAAATGTCCGTTAATTATCCATCGTCTCTTTATGGGATGCAGTTGAAAAAGAAGATGATGATATGCTGCTTTGTTTTCTTAAACAAGAACATCTAGCATTTTCCTTGAAAGTTAAAAATCCAAATATGATTCTATTTATATTTGTTTTAAGCTTCGCAACAAATAATTTCTTACCAATCTGTTTTACCTTAATTTTCTCGATTGGCTACATTAACACAAGCTATTGATTATATCTCTAAGGATGCAGGCAAATCGATAATTCATATCTGAATGAAAGAGAAATTAAAAGATAAAAACTCATGGGCCCAATTATATATGGGCTTATTACAGAACATCTATTATAGTCGGCTCATATACATGGTCAGTTGATCTGTTAGGAAGACATATTTTCACAGTTTTGCAATATTACATTTATGCCCCTTACTTGTATAGTCGGTAAATGGAATCATGTTGATGTACTGGTAGAAATAGCAGTTGTTGGAGTATGTTCATGTTGATTTTCAATAAACACATGAACTGTAGAGCATTTCCCATTGGTGCTCGAGTACACTTTAAGAACCATTGTAAGTATATCTCCACTTGATTTAGAAGAACTCATTTATGTTTCTTGAAATTGATTCAAAATGGACCGTCCTCATTCTCGTACTCGTTCTTTCCCTTCTCTGAACTACAGGGCCTCCGCGGAAAGTACTTTCGAATTTCTTGCACTCATTTCTTCACAGCAATCATGGTGGCAATTGGCATCCCCCTTCGTCCTGCTTCACTTCCACCGTTAGGGTTGTCTGAAGGTGATAAACGATGCATACGTGACCGAGGCAAGTCATCTTTTTGCGGACAAGAGCGAGGAGTTCATTCATGCACGGGTTCTTTCCTAACGATCTTGCTTTCCTTCTATATCATAAGTTATTTCCATTACACTTAAATAATTTTAGTTTTTTACCTCCTCGGGTTGGCACATTGCTTTCTCCTTTAGATATTGATGCCCTTAGGCGACTTAAAGGCCTTAGGCCTGGGACACACCCTGAGTTGGAGGAGTATTGGAGTGAGTCACTTGGTATTAGAGATATGCCTCCTCATATTTGCTGATGGGTGGGCGGCTGGGATTTTCTGTAAAACAAACTTCCACTGGATGTTCCGAATTTGTGGGTTCAGTCATTTGAACGTGAACATGGTGCCAATGGTTTGGGCATCTGAATTTGAGCAGGTGCATTCATGTGTTATCATATAGTATCATAACATTTCATGTCGATATTATCAATTAATGATAATCACCTCGTCGTGGTTTATTTCTGGCATAGTCAAGTCGAGTTGTTACTGATCTTAGAGAAAAATGGAAGAAAATTTTTCAACCAAATTATCGAGGAAGATGAGTCGCGGTGAAATGATTAATGAGGACAACCAAATTACGGCTGCTGCACCTGGACATTGGGCATCTGAGTATGAGCAACAGTACAGCGGTGAGCGGAGCGGAGGATCATGGGCTGACCAGTTTGCAATGAGCAGGCAAATTTTACTCGTGATTGATGCTTTTAAGAGAGAATTAGTGTTATTTTGATAATCAAATTACAAAACTAGTTGAGTTTTTATGAGTATTACAAAACTAATCAACTTTTTAAGTTCTAAGTATCATTATTTTCATTTCTACCACAAAAATATGTAGAACTACAAAATTTCATTAATAATATCTTAAACTAACATAAAACTTGTTAATAATGATATTTTAACAAACTCATTTTTAAATTTTTCCAAATATATTGATCAAAGAAATAAATAAAATGAAAATTAAGTAAATGTAATCTAACTTACATCCCCACATGATTAAAGAAAATAATAATTATTATTAAAAATGAAATGTAATCAAAGAAAATATATTAATCAAAGAAATAAATAAAATGAAAACTAAGTAAATGTAATCTAACTTACACTCCCACGTGATTAAAGAAAATAATAATTGTTATTAAAAACATGCTTTATTGTTTTATTAGTTAATTAATTCAACAAAACTAAAAAATCGAACAATCTCACAGTTACTTGGACAATTAGTGTTCTTGTTCCTTGTTAACCATACCGTCCCCTCAAGTTAATCATGCCAGTCAAGTATATTATTATTATTTAATAATTGCTCTATTTTTTAGGTTTGCAAGTGTTTGAAAGTTCATCCATGTTAAAATGTTCCAAATAATGGAGACAACGTATTCTTAACAGTTTGAATTTTTATAAAAGGGATCTTGCTAGAAGCCTCTTTTCATTTGGTACACAGTCTTCATTTATGTAAAAGACAAAAATTGGACGTTCGAATAGGATGATAATTAGATAAAATAGATCGAAAGATTCACAAGAAACGTTCAAGAGTAATGTTGATAGTGGTCAAATCTTTCCGAAAAATTAATCTTTATTAGATTACGATTATTTGAATATTTTGATGATTATGAGTTTTTTATTTTTAATTTATTTATGTGTTACTACTCCTTTTCAAATATTAAAGAAACAGAATAATTATTACAATAACGATAATATAGTTTAGTTGAAAGTGATCTTATATTCACGTCGAAATTTATTCTACACAGGTTAAATTTTTTGTCTTTAAAAAATAAACTGTGGTGAATTATATAATTATCAGTAATTATGATACTAATTTAAACTAATAACTGTGAAAATTTTGTAATTTTAAAAGTTTTTTGGTGTAATTTTAACTCTGAAAATTTTTTTAGTTTTGTAATAATTTTAAAAACTCTACTAGTTTTGTAATTAGATTATCAACATAACACTATTTAGGTAATTCTCTCATGCTTTTAAATGGTGCTTTGTTGATGTTGACCGTGTAATATTCAAAAGTTGTAATTGGGTCGTATTGAGAAATTGTAAAAGTTGATGCGAAAAAGAACATTGCAAAAATATTCTTTTGAGTTTGTGAATGAGTTTAATGATTGAAGAAAAATTACTGTATTATGAGTTTGGTAATGAGTTTGCGTTTGAAAATGAGTTTTTCGGCTCGAGATGACCTAAGAGTTGACTGAGGTGGCTATGCGCTAGAAAATAACCATTATTACAGCTACTTGTTCGGAATCTGCCATGTTCTTTCTTTGTCCCTAGCTTTCTTGATTGATTGCTATTGCCAAAGGTGAATTCAGCGAGTTATGACAGTAAACTAACATTTTTTGCCACGGCTTGGATATTGGCTGTCAGAATTTCTTGCTTCTTTCGTTATGCCTTTTTTTTGTCCTTAGGATTCGTTTTTCTGTTCACGGTTTGGATTGTGTTGGCTTGTGTGAGTGTAATGTGTTCATGTGAGTGTGGGTTGTGCTTTTTTTTTTCCTGGCTTTGTTAGGAGCGAGGTCATATTGTGTTTGCTTTTTGTGTGTGGTGTGTTTATTTGCTTTGAGCATTTCGTTGGTGTGGGGTTTTTCTCGAATGTGTTGATTTGTGTAGTGTTTGTCTGTTGGGACAAAACCATTTTTGGTCCCCGATGTTTACCCCTGGCGCTTTTGGTCCCCGATGTTTCGACTTGCCACATTTAGTCCTCGATGTTTCTTGATTTGAACCAATTTGGTCCTCCGTCAATTTAGACGGAATTGCAAAATTAGCGACGGAATTTGCGGCAGAATTTCCCTCGCTAAAGGAAAAAATTAAACAAAATGATAATTAAACATAAAAATGAGAAAAAATTCAAAAAAAAAGAAAAAAAATCAAAAAATAGGTAAAAAGAATTGAAAAAGAAGAGAATATTATTAATAAATTAAATAAAATTATAACTAATAATAAAAAATAATAATAAAAATAAAATAATAAACTAAAAATGATAATTAAACATAAAATGAAAAAAATTCCAAAAAAAGAAAAAAAATTCAAAAAATAGGTAAAATTCAAAAAAAGAGAATATTACTAATAAATTAAATAAAAAATGATAAATATAAATTTAATATTTTAAAAAGTAAAAGAAAAAATATAAATATTTATTAAAAATTAAATAAAAAGGAACAAAAATTAAGGAACTAAAAATTATCTTTATTTTTTTTATTATTTATATTTTTATTTAATTTATTAGTAATATTCTCTTTTTTCGATTTTTTACCTATTTTTTGAATTTTTTTTTTTTTTTTGGAATTTTCTCATTTTTATGTTTAATTATCATTTTTTTAAAAATTTTTTCTTTAGCGACGGAAATTCCGTCGCAAATTCCGTCGCTAATTTTGCAATTCCGTCTAAATTGACGAAGGGACCAAATTGGTTCTAATCAAGAAATATCGGGGACTAAATGTGGCAAGTCGAAACATCGAGGACCAAAAGCGCCCATAGAGTAAACATCGGGGACCAAAAGTGGTTTTTCCCTTGTCTGTTCCGTTAGTTTGATGTGTTCGTTGCTTGTTAGGTTTGACGTGTTCGCAGTCTCCCCGTGCGGGAGTTTTTGTCTCCTCTTGTAGGAGTTATTTCCTCCTTTATTGGAGGCCATTTCCGAAGAAGACTAGCTTTTTAAAGTGAAGACGGGTGAAAGTGAAGAGTACTTTGAAATTGAGTTTGTTGTTACTGATGTGAAAATTAGACTCGATTTTTAGTAGGTCTTTAGTTATTCCTGTTGAAACTTTGAAAAGGTGTTTTCTTTCGGCTTTTATTTCCCCTCGTGGGAACTTTGTCTCCTCTTGTAGGAGTTTTTTCCTCTTTAGGGGGTGTTTTCCCTACTGGCATTCATGATGTGACCAGAGGGCCTTGTAGACTATTTAGCATGTTTGTACTTGTTTTTAGTAATCGCAAGCTATCGTTTGGAAAAAAAAATTCTTATGAAGTATATTAGATAATTGTTGCGAATAATCGTAAACACGCAATGTACGTATCGTTCTAACAAGTAATAGTGTACGCAAGTACGGATATCGAACCGAAAGGACTGTGTTACTAAGTACCGAAATTATATTAATTCTAATTTTATTTGGACAATCGCTAGTTGGTAGTTGATGAAACGATTAACGGAAAATGCGTAGATAAATAATAAAATGCGATTAAAAAGGTAAACGACAAAATCAATAACGAAGCACGACGAAACGAATTTAATCAAAGATAAATCTGAGGACTCCGACTTCACCGAAGACAATCATGCTATTGATTTCACTTTTTCAAATAATACTTAATCTTATATTGACGATGGATTTTACCGTTTTAATTATCAATCTATCTCTAGCATCGATAACCTATTCTAACATGCGAATCCTACATCTCTGTCAAGATTTCTACACGTCGAACGCATTAAACTCAGAAAATCATAAATCACCGCACTAGTCACGTAACTATCTCTAGCTTACGAATGTTCTAATGGTATCATAATCAACGGACACGCTTAGATAATCACCTCTCAGTCTCATATCTAAACACCTATTTCTACGAAGGGTGATCAGAAATTCGTAAATATTAATAACAGATTATGATACTCAACATAGCGTTAAGGTCTTAATAGCATACAAGCTGAAAATCAATAGCAATTATGTCTGGCTACATCGTAACCCCAGATAACGGAATTAGAACATATTATAATTCGACAAAAGCATCAAAATAATTAGGTTCATGATAAAAGATAAATAAAGGACGGGAAAAACGTATCAAATTCGTCGTGCCGTTGTGTGCGTCCCCGTCTCTCCCGTGAGTGTCGTCTCCCTTCTGCCTGTCTCCACGACTGAGATTGCTCGTCTTATCTTGCATGCGCTGCTCCACCCCACGCTGCTGCTCGTTGAGTCTTTTCGTCGAACACGTTGTACGCGTCTGAAGTTGGTGCAGCTATGTGGATAAGTGTGGCTACCGAGTGCGGGCGAGAGATGAAGCAGGCGAGCTCTTGTGTGCTTGAGAGTCTATTGCGTGGGTGAAAGGTGATTTAGAGGTGTGTACTTGGGGACTGCCGTGAGGTCAAAAGTGAGTGAGAGGTATGTGCTTGGTGATGAGGATTCGATCTGAAGGCTCTCTGATATGGATGATGGCAGTGAGGGGAAGTGCTTGCTTAGTGTCCGAGAGCTCCCTCGCTTCGTTCTCTAATATTTTATAATCCATCGTATCCGACAGAGAATTGAATAAGCAGTCTTTCGCAGCCCTTGTTTGAAACGTATGTCTTCAAAATCTCCTTTTTTCAACAACGAATCCAAACTATGCTCTCATAAAATATATCTCATTGTATTTTCTTCTCTTGAGCCGCGTGCGCATGTATATGACAGAATATCTTTTGTATCGTATGAAATAATACTGCTTAACACTCCTTTGTCAAAGGAACTCATTATCCTTGGGTCCCACCTTTCTCTCAATCATACCTTCCTTATAAGAATTTGTGCAAGCCTGATTTTTTTTTTGTTTCTTTGGCTAGCTATATCGTTCGATTCTTCTCATTTTTTTTCATTACACTCTAATACTTGCGAATATGAAATAAACACATAAATATGTGATCTTCGAGGAAATTTCGATAAAATAATGTTCAATAACACATGTTTTCACGAATAAAGATGACATAAAATCGTAACTTATCAATAATACTGAAAAAGAAAAAACACACATGAAGAACTTTGAAAATGGCATATGCTTTTCAAAATTCGTCAGAAGTCGCTAGTGGTGGGGAATGAGATGAATTTAATATTTATGTCTCGCTGCTCGCATCTATCAAATTTTTAGTAGACGATTAGTTGCAGGCTTTAAATTAACCGTTTTGTCGATCGTTTCTCTGATCGAGACTTCAACTCCTGCAATGCGAGTTCATCGAATGAATCAAATAAGGCTCTAGAAGGTTCAACAATGTTGCTGTCGATGTCCCTTCCATGCTCAAAATAATTCTAAAGTTCTTTTCTATTCTTTCTTTTCACAGAAGTAGGGGTGTTCAAATGTCGGTTAACCGACCGAACCGAACCGAAACTGAAGTTTGGGTTCGTACCGAATACCGAACCGAAAAACTTTGATTCGGTTTTCAGAACTTGTGGTTTGCAGAATTTGTTGACAAAGAATAGGAAAAGAGAAGTATAACAGTACAAGCGTGAAGTACAATTATTTGATGAGCTAATATATATTGAAGCGGGCTTTGGCGAGCTACGGGCGGGCCCGGACCGCCAGCCCATTTGGCATTACTAGTAAGATAGGTTGTATTGTGTGTAGAAGAGATGAAAGGATAATGCTTTTTGAATAAATTTAATATTATCCTAGTTATTTTTTTTTAGTGTTTTTTAAATTTGAAAAAAACCGCTAAAATTTCGTCCTAATGGTTTTGCAACTATGTTTCTGTCGGAAATTTGCAACCAAATTTTTATTTTCGTCGCAACATTTTCGACCTAATATATGTCTCAAAATTCTGAGATGGAAAAGCATTCGCAAATTACGGTCGGAAATATGGTCGCCATCACTATTTGAGAACACTTTTGTAGCGATATCCTCAAAGGAGGTGAGTAGGGCTTCAATTAGCCTCGTTTGTCAATGGAGTTTTAATTACCGAACAGATCACGATCTTCAAAGAATAGCAAAATGTTACAGAATTTAAGAGAGATATAGCCAAAGAATGAGACGAACGACCAGTGACCGATCTAGGATTGTACGCCTGGGGGCTCGACAGGGCCAGATTTTGACCCGTTCATCTAGAGCCATATAATATTTAAGACAGTTTTTTAGTATTTGAGCTACTTTTATGTTTGGGCCTCGCTATATTTAAAAACACGTGGCCACCAGAAATGAAAAAATGGCCATGTTTGCTCAATCACAATGTCCCGCTCGTCAACCAGCCACATAGAAAATCCATCCACCTGCCCGCAAAATTGTCTCAACACATATCTATTCTATTATATTAAGGGTGAGAGGTGAATATAAACTGCTCTTTAGTCTGTCAAATTGAATGTACTTTTACAATTTTACCCTTTGATATTTTAGTTTTTTTCAATTTTATCCTTAGTTTATATTTTTTATTTTTTAAAATAACTTAACTAATAATATGAATATGTAAAATAACTTGATATGTTTGCACCTGCATAGGATGTGCTAGATATCTAGTATACCTTAACCCTGAATGTTACACTACAATATTTTTACTAAATTGTTGGTATTTCGATTAATATTCTAAAAAGAATCCTTCTGTACGATTTTAACTTTATTTATTTTATTGCGGAATGACATTTTTATTTTGAATGTAATTTTGTATATTTTCATTCATAAATAAAAAACGTACAACAAACTAAAAGTAATTATATAAGTTCAAAGGCGAAATACCTAAGTTGGTTCCATAAATAAAAATGAATTTTCAGGATTAAAATGAACTAAAGTAAATTACGTGGCCCAAAAACTGCAAATAATGCCCAACACCAAAAAGAAGTAAAAAAGCCCAAACCATCTTTTTTAACCAGCCCAGCCAACCCAAAATCTGCAAATAAAGCCCAACGGCTGCCCTATTCACCATCTTCGTCAGGGGGCTTTTCAGCTGAGTTTCTGCCACGCACGCCTAAGGGGTAATCCGGCCGGCTCGGGGGACAGCAGATCCCTCGAGCCCCGCTGTAGATCCGTCCATGCGAACGACGATAGTATCAAAATATACAAGTTAATCTATGGTATAAATCGTGTGCATTTTCTTATATTTTTTATTGAATTCTCCGGTCGTATCTCTTATCTGAATCGAACCTAAAACGATTCTTGAATGGATTTATGTCTACTCAGTAACGCACAATCACAATGAAAATAAATCTCACACAAGAAAAAATTCAAACTTTTTTTTTTTTTTAATTTATACGAGTTTTGTTTGTAATCTCCTCGTCGTTGTCTCCAATCTCTTGAGATGTCTCCAATATGCTTGATGACATGAAAAAAAAAATGTAGATGTGCTTTTTTATATAGATGCTCCAACTGTAACCCATGATCACAATATACGATACTGACACAAAAATGCAATAATTACAAAGACACCACAAAGAAGCATTGAACGCCGCTACTGGGCACTAATTACAAATAATGCCCACTAAACACCTTTAATGTCTTCTCCACTAGCTTTGAATCATTCTTCAACACCGTCCACCACTCTCCGCCCCTCCTTTCTATTGATATATAAAAACGACACTATATTTAAATATACAAAGCTTAGATGGTAGAACCTACCTACCTAATGATGGGCTGTAGCCTAATTTGGAAGTTTGCTCAAGAATAATTATAACGGCGCGTGACTCTTTTCTAAGAATGGTTTCATGATGGTGTACTAGCATAATTACCATCACTGTATAATATAATTCAAAATGTACAATCATATACATACATATATATATATATATATATATATATCATGCGTACAACCAACTTAATTGGCAAATAGCAGTTGTTTCTATCATATGTTAATAAAAAAACAAACCAATCAGTAACAACTAAATGACGAAAAACATTGCTCCAACTTGGGGTGGGTGTTCGGGTTCGGGTATTCGGTTTTTACCTGAATCCGATCGGGTTTGGGGTAGTTTGCGTCGGGTAATTCGGATTATTTGTCGGGTATCGGGCTATCCGGTCGGGTTATTCGGGTACCCGGCAAATTATTTAAAAAAATATATATTAGTTATTATACATAAACATTAAAAAATATAATTATATATCTGGATATCAATATTTAACGTGTGTGTTAAAGTTTTAAATAATATTTCGATAAATTTCTTATTTTGATTGCATAATTAACAAGTTATATTTTATTATCAATGCATATATCATTTTAAAAATTGAAAATATATTCTCAAAATTATAAATAAACTTATAAAAATATGTTTATATTCTATTTATTGAAAATAAAACATCCAAATATTAAGTGATATTTAATATATAACATGGATATTTTGATATGTTATAATATTTTTAGTTATAGTTTTTCAATTCAAAATTGGGTACTCGACGCCTGGTACCCGAACCCGATATATACCCGACGAGCGGTACCCGACATAGATTGGGTCGGTTCGGGTAGTGAAAATCTTAACCCAAACTCGAATTACCCGATACCCGTCTACCCGACCCCATGCCCACCCCTCTCCAAGGAATATTTGTCTGACAAAAATGACTTAAATGACGCAGTGCTATAAAAAGATAACACGAGAAAACGAAACTAATTTTAATATGTTGATTGTATGATGATCTTACTTGTGAGATCAATGCAGCCAATATCTTACATTTTATACCAAACCATTCTGATTTTTTAATTTAGTTTTAAGAACATTCAAGAACCAGTAATAATCTTCCTAATAACGTCAAGAACATCGCCAGCACCACTGAAGTCAACGCCAGTCTTAGGGTTTCCAACGTTAGACAAGGCCTGTCTGCAAGAACTAATATCACCGTACAAACCGATAGCAACTGCTAACCACTGCACACTTTCTCCACGCTGCAATTTCCCAGCGGTCGACGAAAGGGTGCTCAAAGCATCGGCGTAATTCGTAGCACAAGTCGTTAGGGCAGCGATCAAATTGGCTCCTTGGGTTAGGGGAAGCTGTGCCTTAATTTGGGCAAGAATTGACTCTATTGGTGCAGTTAACCCCTCCAATATGTTCACTTCTTTGCTTTGAAAATCTACGTCGATTCCGTGGAGATTGTTGGGATGAACGTTTGCAGTTGCTGAGCTTATTGTTAAGGTAATGACAAAGAAGAGAAAGAGAGGAATGAGGATTTTTGCCATTGATGGTACGAGGTTTCTAGACGTGTTTCTGTGTGTGAGAGTGTGTGTTCTTGTCTTGATGTGATGAGAAGTGTGAAGATGTTTGTGCTTTATATAGGCAGATAGAAGTAAATGTCACTCCTTTAACGAGTGTATGTGTGTTTCGACAAATTTGACTGTGCCTTTAACGAGTGTATGTGTGTTTCGACAAATTTGACTGTGACTTTAAGTTTAGCTTCTCTCGGTATTGATTCCGGAGATTTGTTTGATGCAATAAGGGGAATACTTTGACTTATGTGAGTGCTTATCCTGATTTGTATTTAGTCAACGATTACATGTTTACTATTAGTCAAATGGCATAAAGTGTAATGAATGGACTCGATCTTGTTTTAAATGAAAATGTTATCTTACTATTATCCCCTATCTTTATAGTACTGCCTTTGTCATACAGTTGGTAAATAAAGAGGTCATACGATCAAGATTAAAAAGGAACAAAAATAACTTAATACAGTTTGTTATTTGTACTTTGTTTCTATGTAACGCCAGATTGCCTTCTGTTGATCATTATCAAATTAATAACTACATCAAATGACTATTTTACTGAAATTACCAATTATTTAATGTACAATATGGTTTTTATATATTTCCAAAAAAAGGATCATTTTCATTATCATCCTTATTTAGGGAATACTTTTGAACTTGAAACAAAATGAATCGACTTAATATATAGGTCGGAAGTTATATTTAACCTTTCACTTCTGCATTCTTAGACTGCTTCATACTTTCCATTTTTAATTAAAAATGCAAAGAATCTATAAAGGGTGCTAAATTCACTACTCGCCGTGCTTTGCTGCTCTTAATATAAAAATAAACTTATATTTAGCAATGTACGGACCTCCGAGATAGTGATGGCAGCATCTCCCTTAATATCACTTAGGATTTCAGAGGCTATCAATATCATGCTCAAGGTCTTATGCTCTAAAATAGATTACTACTAATCAGGGGCGGATCCAGAAATTTTTCGTCGGGGGGCCGCAATTTAAATATGTGTATTAGCACTGGCAACGTGATCAACGTAGAAGTTAGATGTTCTTTTTCTTCTTTTTCAAACTAAATCAATGATCATAAACATTTTCAGTATAATGAACATGAATAAGTATAATAAGGATAGAAAAAATTAATGGTAACAAAGGCCAAGGCAAGGGTGACGATGACACAAGAATATTATTATTACACTATATGACTTAGAATAAAGCTAACTTTGTGTTTGTATGATATAATATTAATTAATATAATAATAATACGATAATAGAGAAAATGGAGGAGTTTTTCTTTTTTCTATGAGATTGGACATTTTTTAACTTGGCAAAAGATTGTATAAATTTTAGCGCTATCGGATTTAAAATTTGGAGAACATATATTACAATTAATTGTTGTGTAAGGAAGTAAATAAAAATATTAAATAGTAACATATCTTTTAACCCATATATTACAAGTCCACAATTAAAAACTTTAAGCGAGTTTTTTATTTTGGAGGGTAAAATTCTTATCTAAACTTAATACCAGAAAATGTATGACATAGTAAGTTAAGAGAAGTTCAAATAGTTCAATGATGGATAGTGAAAATAATAATTAAAACAATTAAATATAAAAAGAATAAATAAAATCATTAAGTAAAAGAATAAAGAATACTTAAAATGTAACAAAAGAAGAATAAAAAATTATTTGCGTTAGCTGCTATTGTCAAGAATCTTTTAAAGCATAAAATAATAATAAATAAATGGCAGCGCGAGGATTGATCTCTAGACCTCACGAGTAAATTTCAACTTGCACAACCACTATACCAAGTACCAGTTTGTTACTATTTTCAATTATTCATGGTATTTTTATTTATAGACGTTATAACATATACATAGTACTAAAATTTTCGAAAATTTTCGAGGGGGCCGTGGCCCCCCCGGGCCACACTGTAGATCCGTCCCTGCTACTAATATAACATTTGTGCTCCCTTTCATACATAAAGACCGTCCAAACTTGTGATTTTTTTTCTTTAGTATACCTCTTATTCTCCCATTGCAAAGTCGTATACCTTTATCTTGTGGACAACGTACCTCCCACACTTTTCGAGTGGTTTTCACACTTACTGGCGATCGTTATCTTACCGATTCCATCCATACCATTTATTGAGATAATCTGAGGGTCAGATGCTTGAGGAAGAGTGAGCTTCTCCAAAATTTCGATTTTGTTGAGTTTTCCATACTCGCCGACCACGATGATGTGCTCACCAACAGAATCAACAGTTTGTATTTTGGATTGATTGTTGCCTTGACTTTTCTTCCGAGTGTTCCAATTCATCTGCATCGCTTCTTTCTGGACGAGATCCATGGCTTCATCGCCTTTTGAAGATTCACAATGAAGTTCTATTGATTGGGAACTCGATCTGATGTGTGAGACTCAATAGTATCTTCGGCAGCGTATGCTGCATTAGCAATTCTGAGTTCCAAGCATTGGTGCAAAGGGCCAAGCAACGTTGTGCCTTGTATGCTTGTGTTGTACCGATGGAGCATCAAACATTGGCGCAGAGGGCCAAGCAACTTTGGCTGAAGGATGGGGATAGCTGCTCCTCTTTCTTCTTTAAAAAGGTGGCCATGCATTGAGCGAGGAATCATATTTTTTACATGGAGAGGGAGAATGGGGAAATTGCACAAGGGCCGGACCAAGTCAAGGAGGAGCTTTTGCGTTTCTACTCGGTGTTGCTGGGCACTTCGACACGAACGACCTCTGGTGCGGAAGGTGGTGGCCCTGCCGATGCACAGCTGTTGGTGCGCATGGTAGATGATGTGGAGGTCAAGAAAACCCTATTTTCCATGCACGACGACAAAGCGCCAGGGCCGGATGGCTATACGAAGGCTTTCTACAAGGCTTCGTGGACTATTGTGAGCACGGATATCACGACGATAAGGGACTTTTTCCAAACCGGTCACCTACATAAGGGACTGAACGTTACTATGATTACATTGATACTAAAGACTGATTCGCGACGTCGAGCATCGGACTTTCGTCATAACTCACGTTGCAATGTGTTGTATAAGGTTATTTCCAAAGTCCTTGATAATAGGTTGAAACGGGTGTTGCCGCACATAGTTCACCCCACTCAGACGGCTTTCGTCCCAGGACGTCGCGTTACGGATAATATTCTATTGGCACAAGAGGTGTGTAGTGGGTATGGCCGGGCTGATTTGTCTAGCAGGGTGGCGATTAAGGTGGATCTGGCCAAGGCTTATGATAAAGTGGATGGGATTTTGTTCTAGCTACGATGGTGGCGATGGGGTTTGATCGGCATTTTATCTGGTGGATTTGAAGCCGTTTTACTATGCCTCCCTATTCACTTAATATTAACGGTCGCGCGGAGGGTTTTTTGGAAGGTCGGGGAAGGCTGCACCAAGGTGACCCCATCTCCCCGTATCTCTTTACGGTTGTCGTGCAAATTTTGCATGGGATGGTGTGCGGGTCGATTGAGGCATCGTCCGACTTTCGCTATCACTGGCGGTGTGCATCGACCAAGCTCGTCATGCTTACTTTTGCTGATGACCGTCTCTTTTCTGCAATGCTGATATCTCATCGTACGGGTTAGTCAGTCAGATTTGGATAGCTTCGCGGGGTTGTCGGGGTTGCGTGCTAACCCAGGGAAGAGTGCGATTTTCCTTTCAGGTTGGCACAGTCACGGAGCTGTTAGGGTTTGGTACGGGGTCGCTACCTGTGCGCTATCTGGGAGTGCCCCTCATCTCTTCGACGCCATTGATTCGTGGCCGCGGGCCGCTTCAAAGGCACGTCAAAGCTCGGGGTGGGGTCGTGGATGCATTTGAAGATTTCCTATGCGGGCCGAGTCCAGCTTATCAAGTCGCTCCACGTCTATTGGTCGGATGTCTTTCTATTGCCTAAAGGTGTCATTCTTGGTATCGAAAAGGTGATACGTCGTTCCTATGGGCAGGGACATCAGCGAAGGTGGCATGATGTGATATATGTCTTCTTGTCTCTGAGGGGCGCCTTGGGATCCGTTCGATGGTAGAGGTTAATCACTACTTAAGCTAAGTCACATATGGAAGGTTGTACAACGGGAGGTAGGTTCTGTTTGGGTTGACTGGCTTTACGCAACGAGGTTACGGCGTGAGTCGTGTGGACGGTGGGGAGGGCAAGTATCACGTCTTGGAGCTAGAAGCAAATTTTGAAATTAATGTCGAGGCTACTCCAACTTGTGCAATTCCGTATAGGGAACGGCAATTCCCTGCTTCTTTGGCCTGATTCGTGGCTCAACAACATGGCACTTGAGGAGTGGCTCCTGCGGGGCCACGGGACATGGGGCTGCCACGATACATGGCTCTCACGGATTATCTCCCTGATGGGTGGGACTGTCGGTGCGAACATCACGAACTTCAATGGAGTATATACAGCTTTCCTCACTTCTTCCGTCTGTGTTTCCACATGAGCGTGACGCTGTTCTTTGGGTGGTTCCCCCAATGGGCTTTTCTCGATTCATGCAGCGTGGGATGCTATTCAACCACGTTGACAGCGGGTGGTCTGGGCGAACCTGTTCGGGAGAGCGCTAGCTATCCCAAGCTCGAGTTCATCTTTTGGCTTGCATTTCGTGACCAGTTATCCACAAGAGACAAGTCCTTGATTATTTTGGTTGCAGGGTCGGCTACATGTCTCTTGGCGGGGAGGGGACCTTAGAGACGATTTCGCACCTATTCGTCGAGTGTCCATTTTCATCAAAGTATTTGGGGGCCATTCGATCCGCCACTAGACTCGCATGGCCGTATGGGGATTGGGGGCAAGGCATCGTATGGGCTTCGTGGAAGTGGCGAGGGCGACACTACTTCATCAGGCGTACCGGCAGCTACTCGCTTCCGCAGTCTATCACATATGGAGAGAGAGGAATCACCGCTGGCGTGAGGTGTGAGTCAACCACCTAAGATGGTAGCGCGAGACGCATTATATATTATATTGTGGTGGGACGACTACAGACCTTGGACGATAGATGGAGCCTACAGCAACGAGGGGTTCGTCGTTTGTGGATGATAGCTTAGCTTGGATTTAGATATTAGCATCAATGTACTTTAGTCGTTTGCTAATTTGGTTGGGCCTATTTTGAGCTTTGGCTGCACGTCTACCGTCTGTGGTGGTCAATGCTTTCTTTTGTAATTTCTTATATTATATATAAAATAGTAATATTCCCCCAAAAAAAATTTCGAGTTCCAATTCGAGGTCGATGGCGGTGTAGTGATCTTCGAGGATAGGGATGTTTGTCGTCGAATATGATGGGAGGAAAGGGATGTTCTTTAAGATCAGATATGAGATGCATCAGAGAAGTAAAAGCTGCATAAGCGGTGGCCATTGAAAACGGGGAGGGGGGAGGGCGGGGAAATAGGGAAGGAGATTGGTTTTGAATGTTTAGAAACAAAATATGAACTTCATATCAAGGACATTGGTCCTATAGTGGAAAAAGCAGCTTTAAGGCAAATGTATAATCAAGAAAATGCAGTTCGTGAGCAATGTCATTCAGGACGATTTGGGCGCTAAAATATTGTTTTGTGTCGTGAAATATGTTATTGGAATATTTAATAAGACTTTGAGGTCGAAAGCACCTTTAGTTTAATGACAACTGTTTCACCGAGTTGAGCCTTTTGAATAAGGCTAAAATGCATCCCTCGTGGTTTTATTGGATTAGACGCGCTCTTACTGCAGGTGGGTTAAGCTTGGACCATATTATTTACTGTTAAATGATCAGAATAACCCCAGCTATTCACCTTCTTTTCAAATGATAACCTCCCGGGCATCAGTTTTTATTCTACTGAGGGCCGAGGGTTATCATTTGAAAAGAAGGTGAATAGTTGGGGTTATTATGGTCATTTAACAGTAAATAATATAGTCCAAGCTAAATCCGCCTGCAGTAAGAGCGCGTGTAATCCAATTTCGGGCGAAAACTGTTGCTGCGGGGGGGGGGGGGGGGTACGGTGCAATATTAGTTGAACCACGAGGGAGTACCGTGCAATAGAAATGCCACGGGGGTTTATGTGCATTTCGGCGAAACCACGAGGTGGTTGTATGCATTTTGGCCTTTGAATAATTCACAATTCATTGAAGCTGCGTTCTTATTTCAACGAAATGATTTCAAAATGAAGGAAGTAAATATTATTTTTGACAGACTTATTAATACGAAGTCATTGTTCATTCATTGATTATCAGCTAAATTACAGTTAACGAACGAGATGGAAATGATACGAATATATTGTTTCGTGCGATTAAATACGTTGGTTGGCGGTATTCTTGAAAGGTAGTTTAGTTTAATGACAGTTATGTTCGAGTATTTCGCATAAAAATGGGGGAAAAAAGTATACTTTTGGACAGGCTTATTTGCATTTCACACTTTTGTTTATGACTGAGACTAATCATTAATATTAGATGGAAATGACACAAGAACATTTGAAGATGTTGTTACCTAATATAGAGTATTTTTATTTCTGCTGTTACCAAATCAATCAGACTGCAGGCACGTGATGACTTGGTCAACGTTAGTATATCAAAATAATTGTGCTGCACAATTAATTCGGAGTTAGCCAATCACTATAAATACTTTGTCGACCAAATTTATTTTACATATAAGCGAAGGATGCTTCGGTTCTATATCGCTTGCGAGGCATGAAATGTTACGAATAATGGACACCCAATGATCTATATAATTTAATTATCTCCCAAACTGCTTAATTTAATAATTGTATAATCCAATGTATTTTGTGTTTTAGAGCTGAATATTGCCTATAAAATACTTCATCCTTAGTGGTAGTATGACACACAAGAATTAATAAAAGCTCGTTACTCTATTTGCTTCATACGCCATATATTATAATATGGTCTCATATTCTCTATTACAAATAAAATATTTTATAACACATTATCAGCACGAGTCTCTAATCATACGAAGGATATCACGAACACCATTCCAAGTACGAGGTTCTACCCTCACAAACCATCCGGAGGTATAAATTATTACATATATATAAATACATAAGGTTTATATGTCTATGTGTGCGTCTGTGTTCCATAATTATATATATAATGATCGTATAACTAAACTTCATAGTGCGAGTGTTTTGCGGAATATCCTCACTCAAAGTGATGCGACATCCAGATTTCGATTCCCCATCGTGGAGTGTGAATGTATTGTTAATAACTTTTACGAAAATATATAAAATAATTTTTATGTTCTTGAATATATTTCGTTATGTTGTAATTTGATCTATTAATTTATTATGATTTTATAATTTATAGAATCATGTCGTTTATAAAAAGATGGATCTTCTGCTCCTAACTTTATTTGCGGTGATCGTTACCACTATGTGGACAATAAGTTTACGAGATTTTCCAAAATATCATTATTAATCTTATTTTTCCTTAATAGAAAAATATATTTTCCATAATATTGTTATTACTCAAAATATATTTCTTTCGAAGGATGTTGCTCTGTCCGATGTTTGAACTATTACTTATGTTTATTTTACGGGGGAACTTATTTGGATGTGGTATTGTTTTTCATAAGAATTTTATCAAAAGAAGATACTGAAGAAGATACTAACGAGGATACTAAAGAAGTTTAGTTATAAGTTTCTTTTAAATTGTTGTATCTTTTATTGTTAAATTTTGTATTCTATAGTAATATGCCGAACTTGGCGAGTCGAATTTCTTGCACTTGATATTAGTGGCAAGAACTATTGTTGTGACGCCCGGGACCGATGAGGGCGGGGAGTGATCGTCGGTGCCAGAGAGGTGCACGGACATGGAGCGGCTCCTGGCAGGCTTCTAGGCAACGAGGTACATGAACGAACCGATCCGACACCCGAATGAGAGGGGATCTTGAGACTGGCAATGTATGGGCGTGTCATGCTAAGAATCGTATAAGAGAATTGATAGTACTACTCATATCACCAAGGTCGACCTACCTTTTCGGGAGTCCATCCGAAAGAACTTCAAAGTTAAGCGTGCTTGACTTGAAGTAATCTTGGGATGGGTGACCCCCTGGGAAGTTTGCCCAGGGTGCGTGTGAGCGAGGACGAAGCACGCCGGTAGGGATCGATGCTACAGTGATGCCCGGTATGGGACGGGATGTTACAATTGTCTTGGGCATTAGGTGCCGAAGTTCACCTGAAAGCCAAAGGCTTAGGTGACACCATTATTGATGTGGAAACTGCAACGGGTCAGGGCATAGGCGTAGGTGACGCCAGTGCAAAACAATATCCACCACTGCTCAAGATAAGACAAAAGCCTTAATATTTCTTCGCCAGCACATTCATGAAAGTCTGAAAACCGGATACTTAAACGAAAAGGATCCGCTGAGTTGTGAAAATTTTTGAAAGAACGATACGACCACCTGGAAATTGTTATCCTGTTAAGGGCAAGGTACGAGTGGATGTGGACGTGATGGATAACGCGGCCACGGACGCGGTTGTGGTCAAGGCCAAGGTCGTGGCTGAAGATACTACGGTGGTGGTTATCAAAATTTCGTAGTGGTTACCATAACTATCGTGGTGGTCATTGAAATATTCTCTTAAAGAGGAAAAAGTTACGATAATAAAGATGAGAAGATGCAAATTGAACAAAAGAATAAAGATGAGCAATGCTATCGTTGCAGTGGTTCGGGCCATCGCGAAATTGACGCACGCCCAAACATCTTGTTGAGTTATATCAAAAGGATAAACGAGAGAAAATTGAAATGAATCTTGTTCATGGTGAACTCGCATCTACTTTTGCTGTCAATGATGAAAGTACTCATTTCGAGGCCGTAGATTTCTGATTGATCATATAAGATTTTATTCACATGTTATCATCATATGCTTACTTTTGTGTGTTTTATATGTATCATCGTTTTATGTCGTTTGTTTATTTTCTTTGTTTTATTATCAATAATAATGGTTTTTGTACTTACTAAGTTATTATTGGAGATATTCATACAATGAATACAAGTATGTGCAACGGAGAATTATGTCTTGCAGATTGTGCAACGACTCATACGATTCTGAAAATAAGAAATATTTTGATCACCTTGATATGAAAGAAGCAAATGTTATTACTATATCGGTAGCGTTCACGAAGAACAAATATTTTACTGCCCAGAGGAACAAGGTTGCCTTATATTCTCCTATGTCTTAGAGAACCTTATTAAGCTTTAAAGCTATTTGAAATAACGGATATCATGTTGAGACGACAAAAAAGGGAGATGTTGAATATTTGTCCATCACAAAGATGACATTGAATGACAAAGAGTTGTTGAAATATTACATTCATCTTGGAGTTATGCTACACACATCTATCAATCATATGCTATCCAAAAGTTTACCGATGACAGTAAATTAATGTTTGTCATGACCGGATGGGCCATCCAGATCCAATTATGACGTGTAAAATAAATAAAATTCACGTGGGCATTTAATGAGGAAACAGAAGATTCTGCAATCTAATGAATTATCTTATGTCTCTTGCTCTAAAGGGAAGTTAATTATTCGGTCATCACCAATGAAAGTAAGGAATGATCTTTTATATTTTCGGAGCGTATACATGATGATATTTGTGGGCACTCATCATGTGGACCATTTAAATATTTTATGGTAATTGTAGATGCATTAAGTATATGGTACCATGTATGTTTATTATCTACGAGAAACATGACATTTGTCAGATTACTTGCTCAATTGATTCGATTAAGATTACATTTTTTAGGTTACACGATAAAGAAAATATGCCTTGATAATGACGGTGAATTTACTACAAAGAATTTAATGATTATTGTATGTCTATTAGACCTGGTGTTGAGCATCATGTGCCATACACTCATATGCAAAATGGTCTTGCAGAATCATTCATTAAACACCTACAATTAATTGCAAGGCCATTATTGAGGAAGGCAAACTTTCATCGTCTTGTTGGAGACATGCTATATTACATGCAGCGGCACTAATCCGCATCAGACCAACAAGTATCATGATATCTCCCCTATGCAAATGGTTGGCCAAGAACCAGATATTTTTTCCATCTAAGAATTTTTGATGTGCGGCATATATTCCACTTGCGCCACCACAAAACACAAAAATGGGGCCTCAAAGAAGGAAGGGGACATATGCCGGATTTGAAATCTCCTATGATAATAAGATATTTGAAAACCTTTAACTGGTTATTCACCGCTAGATTTGCCGAGTGTTACCTCGAATCAAATTTTCCGACATTAGGGGGAGAAAAGAAACAGCTGGAAATGAATATTAGTTGGAATAATTTATCGTTAAATCAATATGATCCTAAAAAAAAAGAATTTGAACTAAAAAAGATAATTCATTTACAAAGCTTAGTGAACCAATTGCCAGACAGTTTTGCTGATCCAAAAAGGGAGAGACAAGGTCACATATTGTAGCTGTTAATGCTCCTGCAAATATTGGTGTTCCAGCAGAATAAACTAGGGATAATATTAAGCCTAAACCCCAACTGAAGCGTGGTAGGCCCTCGGGTTTCAGAGATAAAAATCCTCAAAAAAGAAAAGAAAATAACATGAATGGTCTAATTGAGGATTTGTCGATTAGAAAAGAGTCGATGCACATAATAATGATGAGAATGATACTCGGGTACTTGAACTTATTCAAAACAATGATAATGAAGAGATCTGGATCAAGTACGCCCAAAATGGAATTAGATGGAACCGATATGAAGTCAACATTGACTATAAATTCTCATTTAACGTAGCGCTACATGAAATGGTAAGATGAATGAGTATGATGATCATGAACCACGATATGTAAACGAATGCAGACAACGAAAAGATTGGTCAAAATGGAAAGACGCAATCAAGACAGAATCAAAATCACTTGAGAACGAAAAGTTTTCGGACCTGTTGTCCATATATCAAAAAATGTACAGCCTGTTGGTAAATGGGTTCCATCAGAAAGAGAACTAAAAACGGCAAAATTGTGATGTATAAAGCACGACTTGTCACACAAGGTTTCTCGCAAAGGCCCGGTATTGATTATGAGGAGATGTATTCTCCTATGGTGGACGTAACAACTTTTCGTTATATAGTTAGTCTGGCAGTACGTGAAGGACTCGATATGCGTCTAATGGATGTGTCACTGCTTGGCTCAGTTGACAGTGACATATATATGAAACTTCCACAAGGATGTCGATTGCCTGAAAATTCATTAACAAGATGAATACTCAATTAAACTAACAATTGCATTACGGATTAAAGCAATCAGGGTGTATGTGGTACCTAAGTGAATATTTATTGAAAGAGGGGTATAAAAATGATCAAAATTTGCCCCTTTATATTTACGATAAGATGTGAAAATAAGTTTGTTTGCAGTATATGTTGATGATATCAATATAATCGGAACTCATGAAGAGTTATCGAAAGCTGTTGGTTGCCTGAAAGGGAGTTCAAAATTAAAGATCTCAGTATAATTAAATTTTATTCCGGATTGCAAGTTGAATATTTAAAGAAGTGGATATTTGTACATCAGGAAGCTTATACTAAAAATGTATTGAAAAGAATTTAATTTTATGAAGCTCATCCATTCGGATGATTGTCCGGTCTTTAGACGTGAATAAAGACCCGTATAGACCATGCGAATATAATGAAGAAGTGCTTGGTCCTGAAGTACCATATCTCAGTGCAATTGGATCGCTAATGTATCTTAGAGTCACACGCGACCTGATATAGTATTCGCTGTTAATCTATTGGCAATGTATAGTTCGTCATCAACTCAAAGACATTGGAATGGAATTAAACGAATTTTTCGATAACTTCGAAGATCAAATGATATGAGATTGTTCTATTCAAACGAAATGAGAGAAGATTTAATTGGGTATGCTGGATATCTATTCGACTCACATAATGATGGATCGCTTACGAACGGGGAACTGCCATTTCATAGCAATCAGTAAAACAAAGTTTACTGGCTACTTTGTCTAATCATTCGGGCATTCTAGATATTCATGAAGCTAGCCGAGAATATGTTTGGTTGCGATCGGTAATTCAGCATATACAACAAATTTGCGGATTATTATCGCAAAAGCTACTTCCGACGACCTTATATGTAGATAATGCGGCATGTATCGCCAACAAGATGAGGGATATATCAAAGTGATAGACAAACATGTTTTACATAGATTTTTCTTTACACATGATTTAGTGAAAATTGTGATATTGATGTACAATAAGTGCGATCTAGCGAAATCTCGTAGTTTTGTTTATGAAAGCACTTCCTCCTATTATTTTTAAGAAATATTCAAATGAAGTCCAAAGACTTCGATATTTGAAAGGATGCCATCATCAGTGGGAGAAAATACGCGTTGTACTCTCTTACCTTAATTGTGATCTTTCCCATGTGGTTTCGCAGTAAGATTTTTAATGGGGCAGCTAATAGTATTCACATTTAAGAATACACATATTGGAAGGGGGCGTGTTACGAATAATGAATATCCAATAATGTGTATCATTTAATTATCTCCCTAGCTACTTAATTTAATGTATTGTATCAAGCGGTGGTATTTTAATTAAATACATGTTTTAAAAACAATAAGTGTCGGCTGTTAGGAAGAAACCGTCGTGTATTGGTTTTGCAGATATTCAGTGTCGATTTTGAAGCAAATCGACGCTGTTGTTTCTAAAATCCGCGTCGGTTATTGCCGAAAAAATTGACGCCGAAAGGGTTTTACAGGAATAAGCGTCGGTTACGGGTAACAATCGACCCTTGTTCTGATTATAACTAGCGCATCCCCTCTTCTTTAATTTTACTGTGAACAAAAAAGCCCTAAAGTGATTTTCTGCACAAATATTGTGAAATCGCAGCGACTCACGACGATTGCTCTTCACTAGAAGGTATATTGGTGTGTTGTTTCGTTCGATTTTTTTGCTCGAATTTTCGATAATGATTTTGTGGAATATATTTGATTATTTTGTCTAATGGTTTGTGCATTTGAACAATTTCTGATTATATATGTTGTTATGCTATAAATATTTAAGTAACTGATGCATTTGGGTTGATTTTGGGAATTTTTAATTTGAAATTAAGGTTTGGGCGATTTGAAATTTGGTTGAAGCTTGGTTAGGGAGTTATTCTCATGTGAGCAGCCTCAATTGAGGCTTCCTCGATTGGGCATCTATGGTAATTATTTTACTCCGATGTTTTAATTGTGTTTCTTTATTATGGACACGTGTTTAATTATTGCGATATTTGTGTTTATGGCTTATATAAAGCTTAGAAACCCGTTCAAGATTTGCTCATTAGGAGAAATCTTGATTGTCCCTGTTTTGGGATCGTTCTTAGACATTACTATCGCTTTAGGTTGTAAATGTGTGGTTGAACTTCGATATTGATGAAGGATTTGGTTTCATTTCCCTAAAATATTCCAGGGTAGACATATGAATTAGATATATATATATATATATATATATATATCCTTTCCATATTTTTTGTCTACTTGGAGAACTGTGGGGAATGCTGCCGAATTTTTCTTCAATATGGAAGCTCAAACATGCATTTACTAGTGATAGTGAATGTTTAAGATGGGATGGGTTTGAGTGATAAGGACCCTGAAAGCCTGTTTGACGATTATATGTGAATTATGTTTGCTTGTGCAAATTATTTGTAAAAATTTCATTGCTATGCTTTAGGTTCTTGTAAATGGATTGTGTTGGATATGTAGTAACCGAAAAACAACTGAATATTTGAATGACATAGAGGAATTTATGAAATGTGCGGAACAGAATAGGAGAAAAAAGAGGCAACCGAAGATTTCATGTTCCTGACGTAATTGTAATAACTTACAGTGGTGGAATAGTGCGACTGTTAACCGGTTTTAAACCTGGGTATACTAGTTGGATATGGCACGGTGAAACCGTCACCGAAGCTAATTGTGCAGGGGAATCAAGTCGTAAATTAGTGCCACCAAATGCAATCAATGATGTTGTAGTTGACAGTTCTCTGACGAAAATGATAGTATTGAGGACATGCATCGTGATGTTCAACAGGATTTTGAAGATCGACCCAGTTTACTTAGGGGCAACAATATCCAAAATACACAAAAAGCCATGTGTTATGTTCAAACTGTTGAATGTTAAGGCCAAACTTGGAATTTCATATCTCCACTCTCTTAGAATATTTTCTGATATGCTGAAGATTATCCTGCTGAAAACTATTAGAAGTGTATATTATATCATTTTTATTTCGTTATCTAATGTTTGGTGCGTTTTAATAAAATTTGATATACTTATATTAATTTTCGAATATTGCAGGTATTAAATAGTTCACGTCTTCAGATCCCACATCTACTTCGGGTGGGACGTATATTTTCATCCTTCACAATAAGTCAAAAAATTAACTACATGACTTGTACGGAATTCTGAACGCCTCAGCCATGTAGTCAATCTCCATATCGACATTCTTATCACTAGCCATCAAGCTTAAGCGATTCTAATTGAAACAATGGAACTCTGATGACTCTTGATGAAGATATTTATAATGATTACATATAATTAATAAATATCGTGTATAAAAATCTTATAAATGAATTTGTTTGAACGATAAATAAAAATACCTCAAGAAAAACTAAATCACCGACGTATGAAAACTCACAAGCTTCGAAGTCAAAATTGTCCTTGATAACGATGGACATCATGAAGCTCTCTCGTATCGGATTATAATATACATTGACCATATCGAATATGAACGATGTATGCAGTCGATCTACAAGACCATAGTACCTCAACCAAATATGGGCAATGTTCGCCTAGACGTCCAACTACGTTCCGGTCTAGGCAAATCATCTACTTTATTTGCCGGCATAGTAGATAACTTTAGTGGTGACTTCCCTTTTCGTCAGTAAATCTTTATTGGAGGGAAATATCTGCATATTCAATTACAAAAGTTAGTAAAAATATTATCGAAACATGAATATATTGCTTTTCTTACCTTATTCGGCGAAAGTACCAACTCTCTTGGCCATATTACAAAACTTTTGTATGCTTCTCCCAACGTCGCAAGTTTCCTGATTGGTACGGAAAGATAGACCCCTTCCCTTCCATAAGAAATTATATCGAGACCACGAAGTTCTCTACGGATACTGGGACATTATGTATAGAAGTATGTCCCTCAACATCCGTCCCAATAGTGACAACCTATAATGCCCCAATGATATTGAGCGTCAGTAGTATAGGATAATATACATGTTCAAGTGAAAAAGTTAATTTAAAATAAGTTGAACATTATTAAACAAACTATACTTACCGACACATCCATCGGCGAGGAAGGATCAATGGCTGATCCATGAGAACAATGGTATGGGGGGAAATGATGCAGGGTCGCCCATGTTCACTTCTTGCTCCAAATTTGGCACTGGCATACCCAGTTGATTGAACATAGCACTCATCTGACTAGCCACCTGAGCCACCACCTGAGCCTCCAATCGAGCCTCCACCACGGCCATCATCTCCTCTCATAGACGAGCCTCTATGCTGTCCTTCATCTGATCCATTGAAGTTTTCGACATGTAATGTCCCCTAGAAGTCTCGGATGTCTTTCCGAACACGCTTCAAATTGTCCCATACTTCCTGATGCCTCTTAGTCACCCGGGGTGATCGGGTTTTCCTATGTATTGGACAATGCATCATGGTGCCTAACAGGTACAATTTTTCGCTGACTCTGCTGTTCATGCACCCGTTGCCTGTCCAAATATATTCTTAAAACACATATTTAATGTAATAATATCTGAAATTAAAGTAAGTAACTAAAACTTATGACTAGATCCCCCGTGGCGCAACGATCGATGACATAACCTCCGCCATCCCTTTTCTTTGTGCGGGCTCGGATAAAATTTTTCGTTCTTTCATTGCTCGTGGACAACCGAGGAACCAAGTGATCAGGAAAGTCAACAATGTGATCCAGTGAATCCTGTGTTGCCCACTCAGCCATCCGTCCTCTATAACCCGTCATGCCGAGATGGTGTGGATCAATGTTGTGAGACTGACTGTGTATCGCGTTTTTCACTAATTTCCTGAATTAGATTATATATTACTTATAAATATAGTTAAATGGATAACTATTTTACCTGAAACTGGGAGCTCATCTTATACTCCCTCATGCCGCCAACCCTGCCTGATATATGTGATCGTACTCGTCGCCCAAACTTGACTCTTTCACCCTTTCCTTTTGATTGAATTTATTCTTCCAATTTTTACGCAATTGTCTTGCATTTTTTAGATCTTTGCCTTGATAGCAGGATCATAAGGCAAGTTCCATGTAAGTTGCAAATTAAAGTTTGAGATATCACTAAAGCTCGTCCTTAAGTTCTTAATGTAAAATAAGATAAACCTTTTTACCTCAATGTCCTCCCAAAGCGCTTCCGTAAGTCCCACACCTAGAAGGTGGCAATCTGTGACGAAGTCAATCACTTGTGACCTCATAACCCGACCAATGTAGTTGTTGATGACGCTCACGTTTCTGTCCGGGCCAATGACTTCGACACATGTCCGAATTGTAAGCGACAAACAGACAACTTACTTACATATCTTAGTAGTTTACTTTATACATGATTAATTTTTCTTTTATGAGTTTTAGGAGTTATTGGATATTGTTGGTGATCGACTTTGCCGTGAAAACCGTATTTGTGTTTGACCCTTGGCACCAAGGGCGGACCTACGAAAGTTAGCTCTCCGTGAACGTCTAAACGCACAAGTTATGAAAAGTTCTAGTTTACATAGTTACTTCATCGTTTATTTTGATTATCTTGTATAATTTCTGTATTTCAGTGCATAAAGGTGGCCATGTTCGTGGCTGCCGTTCCAAGTAAGAATGCATCCCTAGTTGGTTGGTAAGCGTGCAAGGTCACATTGATTCTACAATTTTAACGTAGTTTTCTATTTGGATTCTTATATAGTTGGTTGTTTGTCAAAATATAGTGCACTCGACAACCGTCCGATAGTGAATTGTGTGGCTACTATGTCATGCGATATATTTTTGATCATCTGAGAAGAACGAAATAATTTGGTAAAGGTATGATAATAAAATTATCTTCGTAGATTTTCAAATAATTGTATTAGTCGATTCTTATGTTTCAATGATGCATTTATTGTTGCCCAATGTTATATGTATTAGAAGATACCGTTTACAACAATGGAACTATTCAAGAGATTTGCGAGTTGTGGGCAGAATCTTCAAAGAAGTTTGTCTGGTGATGTGATTTGTAATAGTTTTATTATTTATTATTTCGACATAAGTGTAGTTGGATATCTAAGTTGGAAAAGTTGGATATTTATTATTACCTAGTTTTTCGTGGAAAATTCTGGTTTTTGATTTGATATGGGTTGTAGAGGGGATTCGAAAAACAAATGTAAAATATTAAAGAAAAATAATAAGTTAGTGTTTGTTGTTCCATTAAAACCGTCGCCTACAATAATTATTATTGAAAGAATTATTAATTATATACATTCACCGTCGGTTTTTAAAAAAAAAAAACCGACGTTGTTTTTTACACATGGAGTGTCGGTTGTGGGCGACGTTTCAACTATAGGCGACGATTGTTTCAACAACCGTCGCATATACTAGGTTATTGGTGATGGTTGTTATCAACAACCGTCGCCTACACTAGGTCATGAGTGTCGGTTGTTATACACAACCGTCGCCTATACTACCTTATTAGGGACGGTTGTTGTTGACACCTCGCACCGAGTCAAGCCGACTTGCTGCTATGAGGAGCCACCTCGCACCACATGCCCCTCGCCAGCCTCTCCTCACAGCCTCTCAGCCGTCTCCAGCCACCACAACCACCACCATAGGAAGATCTCGCTGCAGCCTTTCCTCCGCCAGATCCACCGCAACCTCGCAGCCTTAGCCATCGGCCACAAGATCCGCATCCGCCAGCATCCCACTGACCATACCTCACACAATCCTCGTCAATACAATAGACATCTTCTTACAATATACACACAAAAGGATGGGTTACTGTGTGCACGATCAATAGCTACACAAGTTTAGTTACTTCACAAGCAAGAAGCTCTTGAGTGAGATCGACATCCCTCCGAGGATGCTCCTCTCCTGTCATTCCTCCACCGGATCCCAGTCGATGGAGTCATTGAAGGTGGATGAAGCAATGTTCTTCAAATTCCTCCCCTGCAACAATGGTACCACGAAGATGACAACGACCCTTACTCCTCGGACCACTTCAGGATGTACGAGTTTAAGATCAGAAAGATGAGAGAAGATGAGAGAGATAAGAGAGAGAGGGAGGGAGGGGGAGGGAGGGGGAGAGAGAGAGAGAGAGAGAGAGAGAGAGAGAGAGAGAGAGAGAGAGAGAGAGAGAGAGAGAGAAGATGAGAGAGATAAGGAAGACGAGCGAATGATAGGTGAGAAGAGTGGTAAGGGTTTACGAACAGAATACTAAGCGGCCGTTTGGCACAACATCGCATATTATAAATTTTATCATATACAACAACGATTTTCAAACAACTGTTGCTTATACTCTAATTATTGACGATGGTTTCTTGAAACAACCGTCGCCTTAAATTTTGTAAATCTTTAGGTGACGATTTCTATTTACCAACTGTCGCCTATTGTGAGCGAAAAGTAACAGAAATTACAAAAATGCCACAGAGTACACTATGGGGTGTTTGTTTTGGGGTGATCTTCCAAAACATCACCGTGATCCTCTCGTTTACCACTTATCGCTGTGTTTGTTTAGTTTAGGTGATGAGCCATCACCGGAATGATGGATCACCGAGGTGATGAAAATGGGGTGATATTTCATATTTCAGATCACCCCAAAAAACCTAGGTGATCCAACATCACGGTGATGAGGTGATCTATCTAACTTTTTAATAGACGAAAATACTTTGATATTTTAACATTATTACTTTATATGCCATTATCAATATAATTACATGATTAACATAATTAAATCTTAAAAATATTCCAGTTATTTAGAAATATTAAAACTTATATTTAAAAAAGTATAAATATAAATAAATAAGACTTATAATTAAATGCATATTTTAATATATTAATGATTATCACATAAAATATCACCTTAAAAAAAGTTAACACATTATTTAAATCATATGTATAGGGTCAAATATGACATTTATATAACGTCACCCTACACATCACAGTGATTAACCAAACAGAATACTTCAATATCACGTTGATCTGCAAAAAGAAATATCATCTTAAAATAAACACACTGATGACATATCACCTTGATCCACATTCCGGTGATACCCACATCACCATGATGTGCGTATCACCGTAATGTTGGATCACCTGAAACAAACACCCGCTAGTTTTTCAACAACCGTCGCCTATTTGTTATTTTGTACTAGTGAGGATATAAGCGATGGTTAATAAGCGATGCCTATATATCTTAATATGCGCATCGGTGAGTTTAGCATGCCTAGAAATGGTCGCCTATGATGAATAAGAACCGCAGCCTATTAGAGGTTCTGTACTTGTGAATTATACACTTAACGAATAGTACGAGGCAGAGAACATACCTTAAATATTCATGTCTCCAAGCTTCACTGATAAACGCATTAAAATACGTTTATCAAACCTCCCCACACTTAAGCATTTGCTTGTCCTCAAGTAAATTAGAGTTCAAAAAAGGCATCTAATCAGGATAACGACACGATCGTTCGCAATTTATCATCAAAGCATAGAAACCACGAAACGAAATCAAGCAAGCAATCATGGACGCTGCACTAATGACCTGCACCTGTCAACCTAAACTTCCTTAGCGCTGCAAATCGAGATCTATACCTCACAAGGGTTCACTCAATTCACTCAAGTGTATAGGGTAGCATATGATGAGTCGCTCAATTCGTGCACTAGTCCAGCCCCTACCAGAAACTTGCAAGCTAATCGTATCTCTACTATTCAAAATGACAAGTATAAATCTGGGGGTCTTTTCGGGGGAAATGGGTCGAAAGATCATGAAGCGACACCGCATATGAACACTTAAACTTAGAGCTAGGACACGTAATAAAAAATTATCAAAGAACACAACATGATCAAACAGTCAGTCACACGTCCCAACATAAGACTCGACGTTCTCGCTCCGAAATCCTAGACTTTTCTGCTCGACCCTCTCAACTCAGTTCCTTTTCATTTTCTGCCCTTTCACCTTAGTTACGCTCTACTTTTGTGCACTGCCCTTATTCCCTAAAAACATCAAGGTTTAGCTTTTGTCGCAAAGAATACATCGTCACAGCGAATGCCGTGTACCTAGGGATACTTATTATTGAGACCTATATCTTGCCAAAGTGCTATGGGTAGGCTTATGCAAGGGATCGGGTCATTTCAGAAAATGGTCAAGTAAGGCACGGGTCATTTCATGAATAGCAGAGAAGAACATCAAATCAAACACTGAAACGGTAACTCTCAAGTTCGGCTTCTGCTCTATTCTAATCAACTCAGGCTCATAAAATCTCTGGAGGTTTATTCGGGTCAGTGGCTTCTATAACATACGAAGTAAGCAACGAATAGGCTCAGGCTCAACGTGGCTAACTAATGGGGTTCGTCATGGTTAAGAAAATTTTGGCCCTGGACTTGATTCCTATTGCCCTCATCATTTTCACACTAACACACCAAAACAGTTTCAACACGCATCAGACAGGCAAGTTCTAGAGAGATATAGACTATGCACGTCACACAACCAAGAAAAATGAGCATAAGCTCGTCAGGCTCAAACTCTCACACGAAACAGGGTTATGTGTACGGATCTCTCAAAACAGTGCTATATCTATTCAGGCAGATAAGATTCAATCAGTCATGCATGTCCTAATTGCTCACAGAATTTCATAGAATGCAGACCAACTCGAGATAAGCGCAAACAATCATGCCTGATTCAGTAATTCATGTCTTTCCAACGAACTCAGTGACTCACGAAAACGTCATAAAAATTTAAAAATTTTCACGTAAGTTCTAAAACTAAATTCCCTCCCCACACTTAAGTCGGACGTTGTCCTCAACGTAAAAATGATAAAAGCGAAAGAAAAAGAGTTTAAAAGAACGGGACTCCCCTGACGTGGTCGTGTCGTAGTTGTTTATTATGCGCGTGAAGGTCGTGTTGTAATCCATTAGGCGTATCCTGTCGCTAGCTAGAGAGCAATAGACACGAAAAGAGAGTAGTCATAAGATTAACTAGAAACATAGTTATAAGCGCAATGTCATAAATGAAACACACGCGACTACGCAAGCAAACGCAATGTCATAAAGGAAAAAGAAGAAATCCCTAAGGAGGTGGCGGCGGTGGCTGTGGTGATGGTGGCCTTGGGCACAGGAAAGCCATCGACTCCTGGGAATACTTAAGCGCCGTGTCCATGCTTGAAGGGCCTGGTTATAGCGCTCTAATTCTGCGTCGTACCGGCGGTGGGCTTCTGTGTTCTGGCGCTCGTACTCCTCCTGTCGGCACCGAGTCTCTTCGTTGAATCGCCGGATCTCGTCGTCCCTCTGCAGTGATTCGGCGTTCATGCGCATCATGTCCTGGCGCAGTGCTTCAAGGTCCGCCGTTGAAGCGTACGGGGCGACGCCGGATGATTCGCCCTGATGGTAGCCAGAGGAATAGGAGGGCCCTGCAGTCGTCGTGTCTGTCTCCACTGGGTGGGGGCCCTCGAGGTAGAGCTGGTCGTCGGGGATGGCTCCGTGGTCGGTCTGGCCGCGATACATCTCGTGCCAGATATACACCTTGTTGGCGCGAGTCCAGGTGGGCGCCTTTATGAGCATCTTCATCTTCACAAGCATCTCCTCGTTCACCGGGTGACGCCCGCCTACTACCTCCATCTCAGGTGCATTCGCTGGCCAGTAGCGTAATCCCTTGATCACCTTGGTGATCAGTGGGCCTACGACGATCTTGCCATGGGGCCGCGCTTCCGCTTGAGCACTGAAGGCGTGGGCCACCGCCATCCCTAAATTGATCTGTTCGCCTCGCTGCAGCTGGGTCAGGTAAAACAGATCGTGGAGGGTGACTGCTCCGTGTGAGTCACCCCTCGGTGTAAGCGAGGTCGTCAGGAGGCAGTGAATATAGCGCAGTCCTGGGCTCCTCAGTGCAGACGCCTTCGACGTCTTCGCGCTGTATGCCGGCTCGCCAGGTCGAGCGATGTCAGCCTAGCACCCCTGTCGTCCGCCCGATTGATCGAATTAAGTCGCGAAGGACCGGTGTCGGGGCTCTGGAACTCCAAGTGCATGGCACAGATTGTCAGCCCTCACTATCTGCTCTTCGTTGAACGCCCGGAATTGGATTTTGTGGTCGCCGTATTCGTCGAAGGAGAACGTGGCAAGGAACTCCAAGGTGAGTTCCTTGTACGCCGGTTCGTTGATGGCCAGGAAGGTGTTCCATCCACTGAGTGATAAGTACTGGGCGACATGCTGGTCGATGTGGTGCTTCGCCAGCGTCTCGTGCTCGATCTGGTCCATGGCTATGAACTCCATTCCCTTCAGCCTGGTGTATCGTGCCGTCTGGACCTCGTCAGTGAACTGGCCCATGGCTTCTAGCATTGTCGGCGGGGGTCCGCGTCGCCTTTGACGAACGGGCGAACGCGAGGCGGGGTCACGTGAGGCTGAGATCGACTTTTACCCATAGTACCTGAAAGAAAAATGTGAGCTCAGAAATGGCAAGTAATTGCAAGCGACTTGACTCGACCAAAATAGTGACGAAGTAGTAACTTGAATATGCAATAATAAAAAAAACTCAAAGTGGCATTTTATCGAACAGATAGCGTACAGGCGAGGATATGCATAGCAAGTTCAAAATTATAGCGATCAACGTACTCCAAAATTTCATAAGATAAAATTCATACTAAAACTCAAAATGAACCCACATCATCAGATAAAAATTTCGATAATCCTGTTCAAATAGCCCCAAATTTAAAGGTAGGGTTCGTCTTTCCCAAAATTCAAAGTTAATGAACCAAATAAACAAATTAAACATTCCCAAGCCATATATCATCATAAAAGGGTACGAATAGCAGCAAATTATACCCAATTTTGAAAATTCCCAAATTCAAAAATTAGGGTTCTTCATAAACATGTCGCAATTCAACATCAATTCACGTAATTAAGCATGATTGAAGAGCCCCTAGCATGTATCTACCAATAATAGAGCAAGTCAAACACAAAATTGGTCCCAATTTCAAAAAGCCCCAATTTCGAAAATTAGGATTCGTCAAAGATTCGAACAATTGTAATTCAAAGTAACGAATTAAGCATGTCCATAGTAATTATATCATGTAATAAGCAAATAGAATCATGTTAACACCAAAGATTAACGAATTTGACGAGATCCCCAATTTTAAATCGAAATAGGGTAAATAGGATTTTCATACCTTGGATTTTTAACGAGATTAAGGACGGATGTCGAGGTTTAGGTGATGATTCGCCGAATTGAGAGGACGACGGCGGCGTTCGGTGGTGTATGGGGCGGTTTTTCGGAGGTTTTGGGTGGTGGTGACGAGAAAAGATGGAAACGCGACAAGGAGGGAGAAAAAAAAGAAATAGGGAAAAAAAGCTTTGTTTGCCTTTTAATCCGCAAAGGTCACGGCCGTGACGCGTAGGTCACCAGGCCGTGACTCTAGGCAGTAAATGCCTCTGTCGTCGGTCACGGCCGTGACCCTTATGACACAGGCGTGACCTAGTCGGGTTTATTTATTTATTTATTTATTTATTTTTTGGTACGTCACGGCCGTGGCTGCTTAAGTAGTTGGCCGTGACACGTGGCAGAGAGGGTCACTGGAGTACGTCACGGCCGTGACTGCCTAAGCAGTTGGCCGTGACATGGGGCAGAAAGCTCCATATGAGGTCCCTCTTGGTCACGACCGTGATCGCTTAAGCCTCTGATCGTGACATGTGGCAGTGTGCATGTGTATGAACGTCACGGCCGTGACTGCTTAAGCAGTTGGCCGCGACCGCCATTTTTATTTTTTTTATTTTTAAAACTAGGGCTATGACTAAGACATAAATGAAAATACCTGGGTTGCCTCCCATGAAGCGCTTAATTTACCGTCTTTAGCCGGACGTCGTTTCATTCGCTCACGTCTGGAAGTCTAGGTACAACACTTCCCTCTCGGTCGCGTCTTCCTCGCCTGCGAGATAGTGCTTCAACCTATGGCCGTTCACCTTAAAAGTACCCTCCTCCATACCTGAAATCTCAACAGTACCATAAGGGAAAACAGGGTAACAGTGAACGGTCCTGACCAGCGTGATCTAAGCTTGCCAGGAAGAAGCCTAAGTCGAGAGTTAAAAAGAAGGACTTGGTCCCCTTCCTGAAACTCTCGCCTTTGTCGAATCTTTTTATCATGATAGGCTTTGGAGCGTTCCTTATACATGCGAGCGTTATCGTAAGCCAATAAACGCCACTCGTCTAATTCATTGATTTGGAGTTGCCGCTTTCCGCCGGCGTTCCCCAAATCAAGATTCAAGGATTTGATGGCCCAATGTGCCTTATGTTGTATTTCTACGGGAAGATGACATGCTTTTCCATAGACTAATCTATATGGTGTAGTACCTATGGGAGTCTTATACGCAGTTCTATATGCCCAAAGTGCATCATTCAACTTATTTGCCCACTCCCTACGGTTCCCCTCTATGGTTTTCTCTAGAATGCGTTTCAACTCGCGGTTCACTACTTCGACTTGACCACTAGCTTGGGGATGGTACGGGGTGGATAGGCTATATCTAACACCGTAACGTTCTAAAGTGCGTGCAAACTGGGTGTTACAAAAGTGAGTGCCTCTATCACTAATAATGCACCTAGGTGCCCCAAAACGTGAAAACAATGCTCGCAAAAATCTAACGACTACCCTAGCGTCGTTTGTGGGTAAGGTTTGCGCCTCGGCCCACTTAGACACGTAATCGGCGGCAACTAGGATGTACTTATTATTGTATGAGCTAAGAAATGGACCCATAAAATCTATACCCCACACATCAAATATCTCACATACCAGAATAAAATTCTGAGGCATTTCGTCGCGTTTAGAGAGGTTACCTGCGCGTTGACACTGATCACAAGTGTCAACGTACCTTTGGGCGTCCTTGAAGATCGTGGGCCAGTAAAATCCACTCTCCAACACATTCTGAGCGGTTCTGTTTGCTGCGTAGTGTCCTCCGGTTGGTCCATTGTGACAATGTCTAAGGATCTTTTTTGATTCTGGGGCAGCTACGCATCGCCGTATCACCTGGTTTGCTCATCGCCTGAAAAGATACGGATCTTCCCAGAAGTAGTACCTCAGGTCAGAAAAGAATTTCTTCTTTTGCTGACTGGTGTACTCCATTGGTAGGACCCTCGCAACAAGATAGTTAGCATAATCTGCACCAGGGAGTGTCGTCACTTACCACATGTATCGAGTAAAGGTGCTCGTCTGGGAATCGATCGTGTACCGGTCTTCTGTCCTTGTGGTATATTTCGGACTCCTCCAATCGAGAGAGGTGGTCCGTCGCCAAGTTCTCTGCACCTTTCTTTCGCGGATCTCGATGTCGAATTCTTGCAGTAGCAGGATCCACCTAATTAGCCATGGCTTGGCATCAGGCTTTGCTAACAAGTACTTAAGAGCAGAGTGGTCAGTAAAAACAATAACTTTAGATAGGATCAGATATGACATGAACTTGTCGAAAGCGAAAACGATGGCCAGCAGCTCCTTTTGGGTGGTCGTGTAATTGGCTTGGGCTGCGTCTAGCGTCTTACTCGCGTAGTATATCGGCCTGAAGTGGTTGTCCTTACGCTGCCCTAGCACGGCCCCAACTGCATAGTCACTAGGATCGCACATTAGTTCAAAGGGCAGCCCCTAGTCAGGGGCTACCATAATAGGTGCTGCGATAGGTCTTTCCTTAAGTAAGTTGAAAACATGCAGACATTCGTCATCAAAATCAAACGGGGCATCTTCTCTAACAATCTAGACCTAGGACGTGCATTCTTAGAAAAATCTTTGATAAACCTACGATAAAATCCCGCATGTCCTAGAAAGCTTCTAATCGACTTCAAATTCGAGGGGACAGGCAATTTTTCTATGGTTTTTAACTTAGCCCGGTCAACTTCGATTCCTTTAGAGGAGATCTTGTGACCGAGGACTATACCCTCTTGAACCATTTCCCAATTAAGTGCCAAGTTCGTTTCCTCGCATCGTGCGAGTACGAGCTTCAGATTTGACAAGCATGCATCAAACGACGACCCGAAAATAGAAAAATCGTCCATAAATACCTCCATTACCTCACCTACCAATTCGTCGAATATGGTCATCATGCATCGCTGAAAGGTGGCTGGGGCATTGCATAAGCCAAATGGCATCCTTCAATATGCGAACGTTCCGAACGGGCACGTAAACGTGGTCTTCTCCTGGTCCTCAGGTGCTATGGAAAACTTTTCTAGCATTTGACCAATAAATGGTAAAGGGAAATGATCCTTTCGCGTGGCATCGTTCAACTTCCTGTAGTCGATGCAGACGCGCCATCCGGTCACGGTCCTCGTCGGGATCAGTTCGTTCTTGTCGTTGGTGACGACCGTCTTGCCTCCTTTCTTTGAAACTACTTGGACCGGGCTGACCCATGCGCTGTCTGAAATGGGATAGATCATCCCCGCGTCTAGCAATTTGATCACCTCCTTCTTTACCACGTCCTTCATGCTGGGGTTGAGCCGCCTTTGACGTTGAGCGACCGGCTTGAAATCGTCCTCCATGAGGATCTTGTGCGTGCAATAGCTCGGGTTGATACCCCTTATGTCAGATATCTTCCACGCCAACGCCTTCTTGTGTGCCTTCAACACGTCTAAGAGCTGGCCCTTCTGTCCGTCGTCGAGGTTCGACGCGATGATGACCGGCAGCCCTCCATTGTTGCTCAGAAACGGGTACTCGAGGTGGTCGGGCAGCGGCTTCAATTCCAGGACCGGTGGCTCCTCGACCGAGCTCTTCTCCTTGTCCTCTTCGCTGCTCTCGTCGATGGCTATGATAGGCTCGTCGACCTCCACCCCACACTCATCGATCGCCATAATCGTATGCATGTCGTGATCGCCAACCTGTGACAGACCTTGCACGGAGAAGAGAAAGTCGTGGTCAAATACGTCCAAAAAGTTAACATTTATCATCTTGCTCGCCGCTCTTTTTCATCGAGTCGGCCATATTAAAAGTAACTTTCTCGCCGTCTACTGTCAGGGTCAAAGTCCCATTCCTAACGTCTATCATGGTCTCCCCCGTCGCTAGGAACGGTCTACCTAAGATCAAGGGCACATTCTCATCTTCCTCCATATCTAAAACAACGAAATCTGCGGGAATCACAAACTTATCGACTTTAACTAAGACATCCTCGATAACACCTCGAGGGTACTTCAACGACCTATCAGCTAGTTGGAGACTCATTCTAGTGGGTCGTGGCTCACCTAACCTAAACGCTTAAACATAGAATACGGCATAAGATTAATGCTAGCGCCTAGGTCTGTTAACGCACGCTCAATCACTAAATCTCCTATAAGACAGGGAATAGTAAAACTCCCTGGATCCTTGAGCTTCTTAGGGATCTTTCTTTGGAGAATCGCCGAGCACTCTCCTCGTAGGCAAACGGTGGAGACGTGTTCGAGCTTCATTCTGTTCGTCAGCAGGTCCTTCAAGAACTTGGCGAAGCTGGGCATCTGCGTAATAGCTTCAACAAAAGGTAAGTTAATATGCAACTCTTTACACATACCCATAAATTTACCAAACTAAGCCTCGTTCTTGTGCTTCTTCAGTCGAGCCGGGTATAGGATCTTCGGCTGGTATGGCTTCACCGGTGGCCGCTGGATCTCCGTCGCCTTTTTCTTCTCGGGCTCGACCTTCTCCTTCTCAGCGTCGGCCTTCTCGACATCGTCGCCCCTGATCTCCTCAACTTCGGACTCGTCGTGGCTCTCAAAGTTGGCATTCTCCTTGGCCTTCTTCTTGATGGGCACTTCTTGTAGTTCTCGCCCATTCCTCAGCGTCACCGCCTTGCAGTACTCCTTGGGATTCGGCTCGGTGTAGCTTGGGAGCGATCCCTGAGTACGCCCCGCCAACTGTTTCGCCATCTGGCCCATCTGCTGCTCCAGCTTTTTGAGCGAGGCGTCTGTGTTCTGAGCACGTAAGTCGTTCGCCTCCATGTACTCCTCCATCTTCGTCATACGGCTCTCGTGGGCTGCGGTGGTGCTACTGAAATTCGTGAGAAGTGTCTTCATCATGTCCTTCATCTCCCTCATGTCGTCGGATCCTCCCGCGGGCGCGTTCTGGTACTGTCGTAGTGGCCCATTTTGGAATCCGGAAGGTCTGGGCTGAAATCCTGGTGGTCCTTGGCTCTGATGGTTCTGATTCCCGTACGCCAGGTTTGGATGTGCCCGAGGCTGGAAACTTCGCTGGCCGCCTTGGTAATTTCCCATATAATCACGTGTTCCAGCGGCTGCCCAAGTTGGCAATCTGAGGTCTCGTGGGCTGCGCCGCAAATCCCGCACAATGGCACGTAAGGCGTGTGCTGTGTCGGTGTGGTGGTGGCCACGGCGTTCATGGGTTGAGTCTGTCCGGACTTGGAAAGTAATGCCCCAATCACCATTTGCAATTGGGAGTTCGCCGAGGCGATTTGTTGCTGGAGAGCCTCGATCTTAACGTTAGTGGCCGTCTCCTCGCTCACTCCAAATATGCCTGTCGTCTTCATCCTGGTATTGCCCCTCATGAAACTGTTCCTCGAGTAGTCCTCAATGAGGTTCCAAGCGTCGGTCGCATTGAGCTTCACGAGTCCTCCTCCGGCAGCTCCGTCTAGCATAGGACAGTCTGGTCGTTGAGCCCCTCGTGGAACCTGTTGATCTGGGCTGCCTTCGACATCCCGTGCTGTGGGCATCTCTTTAGTAGCGCCTTATAACGCTCCCACACCTCGTAAAGATTTTCAGACTCCTTCTGATGGAATAAAGAGATTTCTGTCTTCAATCGTAGCACCTTCGACAATGGGAAGTAGTGGCCGATAAACGCGGCTCGCAGCTCCTCCCAGGTGGTGATCGAGCGAGGTGGTAACATCTCAAGCCAATCCTTGGCTCTGAACTTCAAAGAGAACGGGAACAACATGAGCTTAATCGCGTCGCCCGGAACACCATTGATTTTGATGGTGTCGGTCACCGTCAGAAACGCCTTCAGATGGGAGTAAGGATCGTCATCGGGGTTGCCCTCGAACTGGGTCGTCTGGAAAATCATCTGAAGCCAAGAATGCTTCAGTTCAAAATTGTTGTTCTCGATCGGCGGGATGACAATCGCCGATTCCGTACCGCCTAGCGCGGCATTCTTGAGGAGGTCCTGAAGCGATGGTTCCTCCTCTGGAATGTTGTGGACGGGCACTCGGTGGTCCGCCATTGTTACTTCCGTGTTTGGGCTATCTACGGCTGTTTCTACACGTGAGTTTGGATGGATTCCTGCAAACTATCCTCTGAATAACAAACTAACGGATCCTGAGAGCTGGTGGATGCTCCTTCGGCATCGTACTTAAGTTTCCTTCGTAACTGCCGCTCGAAATCCGGGTCTGCATCAACGATGGGACCCGATGGATGGCTTCGGGTCATTCACCGCTGAATCGTACCTTCAATGAGTGAGAAATAAAAATTAGCAAAAAAGTAAACAAATACGCCGAATAAGGATACGAAATCAATAACGACGCAGGAAAACAACTAATGCGAATAACACAAATAACGCCAATAGTAAAAACACAAGAAAAACGTCAAAATAAAAGTGGCTAAAGTACCGAACTACGGTGTTCCTAATATCAATCTATTCCCCGGCAACGGCGCCAAAAACGTTATCAAGACGTGGTGTGTGAATGAAAAGTGCGACAAGTAATAATTAAAACGAATACTAAATTACTGTCACCGACGTGCGATAGGCAGTGGACCTATCGTTTGTAGTGTAGTAAAGTGAGCAAACGAGTATCGAACACGAGGAATAAATCAAGTACTAGTAATGACCTATCGACTCGATATTTAACCTAAATAAAATATGCAAATTGTTTGACGACTTAACCTAACAGATCGCTCCTAAATCAACCAGAAATAATAAAAAAAAAGAACGCGATTAACTGATGCGAGAGTTTCAGATGATAAAGACGTGCTCGGAATTCGAATCCCGCTAGGTAGTATCGGCTAAGACAATAAAATTGCTCCTAAGTGATTAAGACTAAGTCGCAGTAATTTCCCACCCGCTCGTGAATTTGTTGTCGCCCTAAACGCTCGCGGAGATCTAAAATTCAATAATTACTAACGGCGAGGATCGAGTATTCGCTTTCTCCCTATACTCGAATCCTATCTTCTATGAACGGCCTAAACGTTGTTTAGCTGTCGCCCTAAACGTTTTTCCACACGATCACTTTAACACATAGACATATTAAAGCGACGAAACATATTCATAGAACGATAAATAGTCAAAAACACAAAGTCACGATAATATACGTCTTAACTACGAAATATCCTAGCGTTCATCTAATCCGAAACACAAAAGGGATTTAGCTACTCATAATTAAAGGAGAAACAACTAGAGAATTAGAAGATAAAGATGAAGAACTCATGATCTTTCCTACTGATGAATCTGAGGTGATCTCGTGCGAAGATCTTCGTTCTTCGTTAATTCGGCGTGAATTCTTTGTTGATCTGTCTCTTGCGCTCGGGGATGGGATTTCCTGTTCTTTTCGCCCTATTTTCATCTCTAGATGGTTGGGAGTCGATCTCTGGTAAGTTGTGCCCTTTCTGGATCGAATTTGGGCTTTTTATAGAAATTTTCGTAACGGTCACGGCCTGGGACATGGGCCGTCACGGCCGTGACCATCACCGAGTCAACGCGCATATATCTCTGCCACAGGTCACGGCCAAGTGCATCATCGGTCACGGCCGTGACCATCTTAAGTCGGCTTCTCTGCCGTGCGTCACGGCCTGGTGCAAGGGCTGTCACGGCCGTGACCAAGGGCAGTGGCTTCATGTTCGGCCTCTGGTGGGTGTCACGGCCAACTGCATAGGGTGTCACGGCCGTGACACCCGGTAGTGTTCTTCATTTTTGCATCGCTTTGCCTCGTTTTCGCTCGTTTTTGCACGAAACTCGTCCTAAGCTCCTTCAACATAAGAATAAATGTAAATATGCCGAATAAATGCATAAATTCATTAGTAACAAAGATACAGAGCTAAATAGCCCAAAGGGCCTCACTGGTATAGCGTCAACGGGGAGAACAAAAGCTCACATAGGTGCACCAAACAATCCCATAAGGGGAACAAATACTCCCACATGGGAGGAAACTAGTCCACAAGGGACAAAAACTGACAGAACACATAACACCATTTTCTACGACCAAGAACTAAAGAACCTATAACAGGAAAAAGTGATTAGCTAAATCTACGATACTCTTCACTTTAACCTAGTCTTCGACTTCTAGGTTTTGTCTTCATCGGACTAATGGCTCCACTAGGGAGAAAAGGCTCCTAACCCGAGGGTCGGGAGAGATCATGTCCCACAACGGGGAGACTCGAGGCTAGGACGGCGAAGGGGGCTGCGGCAAGGTAATCCACAGCGGCAGGAAGGTGACAGATGGAAGGCAGGAAGGTGACAGACAGAAGGCAGGAAGGCGACGGGTCAGCAGCGACAGGCGGAAAGGCGACGGTAGACGGGAAGGTGATGGCAAGTACGAAGGCGGCAGATGTGGGCGACGGGGCGGCCGACGGAGGAGGGCGACGAGGAGGCCAGCTGATGTGGGCGGCGAGGAGGCCGGCGGAGATCCTGGTGTGGGGGAGGTCGGAGGCGGTGGCGGCGGAACAACGGCGAGCAGTAGCGGAGGGAATGCCGGCGGTTGCTGCAAGCAACAGCGGAGGCGGTGACAGCGGAACGGCGGTGGCTGCGGCGGGCAGCAGCGGTGGCAGTGGCGGTGAGACGGTGACGGCAAGACTGGGCGGCTAGCGGCAGCAGCAAGGCAAAATAGAAAGGAGAAAAACAGTAAAAGAATAAAAATTAAATAAAAATTGTATCGCTCCCCGTCCTCATGCCGGAGGACGGGGTGCACAGTGCCGGCGCCTACGAGCAAACTGTGTGCAGTGGTAATTTTTGGGATGGGGAGAGGTGGTGGTGATGAAGAAGACTAGTAAAGGGGGCGGCTGGGACGAATTACTTGGGTTTTCAAAGAAGAGAGAGGATGGAGCGTATGAGAGAGAGAGAAATTGATTACTGAGAATGATATGAATCTGATAGGGGTAACCTTCATATCAGCATTCCTCCTAACCTGACTACCTGAAGATAGTGACTTTTCGGATATATGGCCAGATAGGTAGGACATCTGGGGATCTGTGACTGTGTACGGAAAAAGTAGACGGACTCTGACATGGAAATAGTCTGGGCGAGAAATATTAGGTAAAGCCGACCAAGGGACACGTGGATCGCTGTGAGTGGTCGACATTGTGAGCAGAAAGGAGGCGCGCTAGTCTGACAACCGTACGCTTGCAGGTGCTGTCTCTCCTAGGTAGTACTAGACGTCGCTATCACGTGGTCCGGGAGGACTGCCAGCTGGGACGACAAAGGGAAAACGGGTATATGCGAATCGGAAGAGATCAGAGAGAAGACAGATTCAATACGTGGCACAAAACACTTAGAAATTCTACTGTATTCATCTTCTTCACTCTCTCTTTCCGCCATGAACATACTGTAACGAGCGAGGTGAGCTTGAGTGTGTATTTTTCGACTGTGACTAGTGGACACTATTTCCGGCGGTCCGTGGACGTAGGACACCTGTCCGAACCACGTAAATCTGCGTCTCTTTCATTTTTTTCTTTCTCAGTACTAAAATATATATTCTAAAAGACACCCAAAACACAAGGCCTAGTCCGTTTCACCCATCACCATTTTTCCCGAACCAAATACTGTTGATCGGGGTCATACCCGCATCAAATGGCGCCGTCTGTGGGAAAGATGGACTGAGACGTGAGAGCACTGGGCAGTGATAGCAAGGAAGGCATGCTGTTTTTGCGTCTGTTTGAAGATAAGGCAAGGAAGATAGACCAAGCTTGTGTCTGATTGAAGGCGAGACGTGAGAGAGACAATAGAAGAGTGCCGTCGTCAGGAGAGCAATAGGCCCTAAGGACGGACAAAAGGTGGCTATAATGGAAGAACAACCACCATTAGCACAGGACTTGCAAGGAAGGTTTGAGGAAGTCGTCGGGGAAGCAGGGGAAAGCCCCACGTCGGCCCTGACGTTGCCTCGCCGATCAAGACCCCAGCTATTACACTGACACCCACCTTCGCAGGACCGTCTGGAGCAGTTCCGCCTCAAACTCCCATAACCATGACGGTGGAACAGCTGGACTTGTAGGTGAAAAATGCAGTGGATGCGGCTATAATCGCTAAGAAGGCGAGGAGCAAGGGCAAACGGAAGCAGCCCTTCTCTGTTTAGGGCAGGACCTCAGATGGACATGTCTCAGAATGGATGGAAACTGTAGGAGAGAACGCGGTGGCCGAAGAAGAGACCTTACGACCATTGTTGGAAAGGAACCCGTCAAGAAGGGAGGTCGCCCAGGAAGGAGGAGATGACGGACCGCTGAACCCAACACCCAGACGAGGTGAAGAACCTCTCAGAGGAGTCCAAGAGGGGCCAGCGAATCGAAGGAATGTAGTACCTCCGACGACCATAGCCAGTGAATGCGGGATAAAATGAGATAGGAGAGCCAGCGAGCAAGAAGTGGAGGGGAGAAGCTGTAGCACGCGCGGTCGAGGGGGGCTGTCAGTTCGAAGGGACAAGAGCTTAGAAGGCAGATGTCGGACCTAAGGAAAATGGTAGATGAGATGCGAAACAAGACGAGTAGGCTGCATCTCCGAGGGTTGCACCAGGCCGGCACACCTTTCGCCAAGGAGTTGTTGGAGGGAGAAGTAGCGCTCAACTTCAAACAGTTGCCGTATGAGTACGATGGTACCACCGATCCGGAGGAACACGTGCTACGTTTTAAGAACACCATCTTGTTGCATAACTTCTCGGAGGGAGTGAAGTGTAGGGTTTTTCTAACAACATTGGTAAGGGCTGCCCAACAGTGGTTCAGCCAGCTAGGACCGGAGGTCATCCACTCATTTGGGGAGTTCCAAGAAATGTTCATCACCCAGTTTGCTAGCGGTCGGAAGCCCCCAAAATTTGATATGTCCTTGTTTCAAGTCAGGCAGCGACCAGACGAGAGCCTTCGATCTTATATCAGAAGATTCAATGTGGCGGCCTTGGAGGTACCCTCCGCTACTACTTCCGTTAAAATTAACGCTCTGATTCATGGTTTGCAGGTTGGCGACTTCTTCGCGTCGCTCTCCAAAAAGCCCCCACAATCGTTCGAGGAACTGCTAGGCATAGCCGATAAGTATATAAATTTGGACGAAAGCAGGTTGGCAAAGATCCGAGAGGTAACGACCAGGACAGTACCTAAGAAGGAAACGCAGAATCATAATCGAAACAAGGGAAATGTCTGAGTTACCCACCCCCCGGCGACTAGAAGGCCTATATCAGGTGGCATGAACAGATACCTTCCCAGGTATCAGAGATACACTCCCCTACGAACGAGCCTGGAAGAGGTCCTCGCTGTGGCGACGAGACATCCAGACATCAGGTACCCTCGAGCCAGCCCTCGAGGACACCCAAAGCCCACGTCGGGGCCCTTCTGCCGTTACCATAATGAATATGGGCACCACACGAACAACTGCACGCATCTGAAGAAGGAAGTGGAGAGGCTGATAAAGGCAGGGCACCTTAAGGAGTTTATATACCGAGATCGAGGACCAATCCCACCGACACAGCCCCGGGAGAAGGAAGGCCCGGACAAGACAAAGGAAAGCAACCTATGCTGGAACCTAATAGGCCTGGGCCCAGCCAACCAAGAGCTCATATCCTCATCATAGTTGGGGGCCCGAATGGTGAAGACTCACACAGGGCAAGGAAGTCGTATGCTCGGATGCGAGAGAAGGGAAAGGCCCTGACAGGAGACAACCTAGTGGGTCAAATGGAGACCACAGGGAACATACAGTTCGGAGCGCAGGATGAGGTTGACGTAGTGCGGCCCACAACGACGCTCTCGTAATCACCACGGACGTGGCCGGATGCAACGTATCGCGGGTATTCATTGACGGCGGCAGTTTAGCGGATATAATGTTCTTGGACTGTTTTAAGCATATGAAGTTAGGAATGGAGCTGAAGCCGGTGACTACCTCTTTATACGGATTTGGCGAAGCTGGCATACAGCCCTTAGGCCAATTACACTCCCAGTGGGGCTGGGTGAGGACCCCAGACGGGTGGTACGAATGGTTAACTTCCTGGTGGTTGATGCGGTTTTCTCATACAATATCATATTGGGGCGTCCAGCCATTAATGGATTCAGAGCCATGCCTTCGACGTACCACTTGAAGATCAAATTTCCAGTAGGCGATCAGGTGGGGGAGGTCTCGGGTGATCAGATCAGCTCTCGCCATTGTTATGCCAATGAAGTCAAGGTTGCGACGGGGGGAAAGGAAAAAGGTGGAGTCGAAGTTAGGCAAGCAAAACGCAGGAAACTAGAAGAGGAGGATGGTGAACCTACGAGGCTGCGGCCCCAGTCCGACGAGGAACTAATGACAGTGGAGCTTTACCCAGGGAAAGAGGGTTTCGCTACCCAGGTAGGGACAAAGATGGGTAAGGAGACAACGTCGCAGCTGGTTGAATGTCTCAGGCGGAACGCTGATCTCTTCGCCTTCTCACCAGCAGACATGATCGGGGTAGACCCAGAGATAGCTATGCATCACCTGAACATACTCCCAGGGAGTCGCCCTGTGAAACAGAGACTCCAATGATTTGGAGTCGAGAGGGATCAAGACATCAAGGCTGAGGTTGGGAAACTGATCAAAGCAGGACACATTAAAGAGGTACAGTTCCCCACCTGGCTGGCTAACGTTGTTATGGTCAAGAAGGAAATGGCTCTTGGAGAATGTGTGTGGATTTTCGAGACCTCAACAAAGCTTGCCCGAAAGATCACTATCCTCTACCAAGGATTGATCAGCTGGTGGATTCTATATCTGGGTGCGAGATGTTAAGTATGATGGATGCTTATCAGGGGTACCATCAGATAAAGCTAAACCCGGACGTTGTAGACAATGTTTGCTGTGTCACGGCGGGAGGCATGTACGGGCACATCCGGATGCCTTTTGGGCTAAAAACTGCAGGAGCTACCTATCAATGGATGGTTGACACCGTGTTCAAGAACCAGCTCGGGCGTAATATGGAGGTGTATGTGGACGACATGCTGGTTAAGTCGACATGGACCAAAGATCACATCGTCGACCTGGACGAAGCCTTCCGAACCATCCGGACGTGTGGTATGAAGTTGAACCTCGAGAAGTGCACCTTTGGAGTGCAGTCGGGGAAGTTTTTGGGGTACATGGTGACGAAAAGGGGAATAGAGGTCAACCCCAACAAAGTGAAAGCCATACTGGAAATGCAGTCACCCCGGAACATCAAGGAGGTCCAATGCTTAACAGGTAGGCTGGCGGCACTGAGCAGATTCATCGCCAACTCTGCAGATAGGAGCCTACCTTTTTTCAGAATACTCCGGAAGGGATGCCGATTCGAGTGGACGAAGGAATGCCAGTCGGCATTCGAAAGGCTAAGGGATTACTTACATAATATGCCGTTACTGACTAAACCGTTGCTTGGGGATGAGCTGATCTTGTACTTTTCCACAGGGGAGCGTGCCGTGAGTTCGGTTCTCCTGAAAGAGGAAGGCGACACTCAAAGGCCGGTGTACTTCGTGAGTGAGACGATAAACGGAGCCAAAAGCAGATACTCCGAAATCGAGAAGGCAGCCTTGGCGGCGATGGCGTCGGTTCGGAGGTTACGCCCCTATTTCTTATCTCACAAAGTACGGGTACGCACCAATTTACCTTTGAAAAAGACTTTGAGTAGGCCCGACCTTTCCGAAAGGATGGTTAAGTGGGCAGTTGAACTGGGTGAATACGATGTTGAGTTTGAGAGGCGACCTGCCATTAAGGGACAGGCCCTGTCGGATTTCCTACTAGAATCTATCTGGGGAGATGCGTCACCGACCTGGAAGGCTTACGTCGATGGCTCATCAACATCGACAGGTGCAGGGGCAGGAGTCTTGATTATCACACCAGAGGGGGATGAACTACAGTTCGCAGTAACCTTTGACTTCCCGACGTCCAATAACGAAGCCGAGTACGAAGTCCTGGTGAAAGGGATGGAGATCCTCAACAGCCTAGGAGCCACAGGGGTGATCATATACTCGGACTCCTAGCTAGTAGCCCAGCAGGTCCAGCGGAACTACGAAGCTAAGAATGAAAAGATGGTGAGGTATGCCGAACGAGTGGGGAGGCTGAAAGCCTCCTTCGACAGTTTCGAGATACGGCAGATTCCCCAATAAGAGAATAGTAGAGCGGATTCTCTGACGAAGCTAGCTAGCACTGCAGTCCCCGAGGGGACCAGGAAAGTTACGATGCTGACGGCTAGCAGGGAGGATCGGACGAAACAGGTGGGAGGTATAGGAGAGGAGGAAGATTGGAGAGCCCCTATCCTGGAGGCCTTGCGCGATCCTGAACATAGGGATGCAGGAAAAGTCCGACGAAGGTTTTGCCTCATTGGAGGGGAGTTATACAAGAGCGCTTTCGTTCACCCCTACGCTCGGTGTTTCTCCAGAAAGGAGGGGAAGTTGGTATTGGAAGAAGTGCATGAGGGATGTGCCGGAGATCACGCCGGGTATAAGGCGGTTGCTCGAAGAGTGATCAGAGCAGGATACTACTGGCCAACCTTGTTGAGAGACGCTAAGGAACTGGTTAGACGGTGTGAAAGCTGCCAAAAACATGGTCCAAAGACTCACGTTCCAGCAGAGGAGCTGAGAGTGATGCATTCTCCATGCCCATTTGATAAGTGGGGAATAGATATCGTGGGACCTATGCACGTCGCCAAGGCCCAGAAAAAGTTCATTATAGTAGCTGTCGATTATTTCAGCAAATGGGTTGAGGCTAAGGCAGTATCAAAAATCGACGAAACTAACGTAATAGATTTCTTGTGGCATCACATCTGTTGCAGGTTCGGAGCTCCCCGGATCCTCGTCTCTGACAATGGCACGCAATTTTGCGGGGCCAAGGTCCGCGAGTTCTGCACGGGAATGAAGATACAACAGAGATTCGTCTCCGTGGTTTATCCCCAAACCAATGGGCAGGTGGAGGTCACCAATCGCACTATCCTTCGCGGGATAAAGGCCAGATTGGAGCAGGAGGGTGGCGGATGGTTGGAGTCTCTAGACCCCGTGCTATGGGCATATCGCGTCACTCCACGAGAGGTCACGGAGGAAATGCCTTTCCAGTTAGTATATGGATCGGCCGCTTTGATATCTGTCGAGATAGGGATGGAGACGCACAGAGTCATCCACTACGAAGAAGAGCAGAACACCCGGCTCAAAAGAGAGGATCCGGACCTGATAGGGGAAATCAGGGAGCTGGCCTTGATAAGGATGGAAAGGTACAAAAGTCGAGTAAAAGCAGCTTATGATCGAAAGGTGAAGCCCCGGCGATTCCAGGTGGGAGATCTGGTCTTGAGAAGGGCAGATGTACTCAAACCACTGAGGAAAATAGACTCGACGTTGGAGGGTCCCTACAAAGTGGCCCGCATTTTGGGGGTGGCGCATATGAGTTGGAGGACGAAGATGGGCGTGGAGTGCCGCGTCCCTGGAACATCACGAAGCTTAAGAAGTACTATGCTTAGTGAGGGTTGAAAAGATGTATATAAATCAAACAAGGAGGTGTACTCTTTTTCCTTCGCCAAGGTTTTATCCCAAGGGAGTTTTACTTGGCAAGGTTTTAACGAGGCACCATCCTCTGAATGAAACTGTTTTTCAGAAACCTGTGTCGCAATGGTACTCCTCCCTCCAAAACTGAAGATCATGATTTCGGCTTTCAGGTGCCCTGAACTCCCAACAAGCTCAGACGTGGCTGGCCCAGATGCGGCCGCGCAGATACGCACTTATTAGCCCAGACGTGGCTGGCCCAGATGTGGCCGCGCAGATGCGCATCTATTAGCCCAGACGTGGCTGGCCCCGATGTGGCCGCGCAGATGCGCACTTATTTAGCCCAGACGTGGCTGGCCCAGATGCGGCCGCGCAGATGCGCACTTATTAAGCCCAGGCGTGGCTGGCCCAGATGCGCACCTATTAGCCCAAACGTGGCTGGCCCAGATGTGGCCGCGCAGATGCGCACTTATTTAGCCCAGACGTGGCTGGCCCAGATGCGCACTTATTAAGCCCAGACGTGGCTGGCCCGGATGCGTCCGCGCAGATGCGCACCTATTAGCCCAGACGTGGCTGGCCCGGATGCGGCCGCGCAGATGCGCACCTATTAGCCCAGACGTGGCTTCCAGAAGCGCACCTGTTAGCCCAGACGTGGCTGGTCCAGATGTGGCCGCGCAGATGCGCACCAATTAGCCCAGACGTGGCTGGCCCAGATGTGGCCGCGCAGATGCGCACCTATTAGCCCAGACGTGGCTGGCCCAGATACGGCCGCGCAAATGCGCACTCATTGGCCCAGATGTGGCTGGCCCAGACGTGGCCGCGCAAAAGCGCAATTTTCAGCCCAGATGTGGCTGTGCAGGTGGCTCCCGTACTTTCAGGTCGCCTTGGACAACAACTCGATGGGCCCAGATTGGGCTACCACTGGCGAACCCCGCTGGCCCCCGTGCCAGCCAATGTTGGCCTCACAGAAGGGGGAGAGGTCCGTTGATATCCAACAGATCTAACGAAAAACGAAAAGGGACAACAAACACAACGCACCATTGGGTTCCCCAGGTACGTCCTCCTGTCAGCTAACAATTTCTTGAAGAAAAGTTCCGATACAAGCACAGCCAGATGGGATAATAATTGAGGAAAACGAGGCTGGTGAGTCAAGAGAAATGCTCCTAGTGTACTTCGAATGTGCTGACAGACCTCAGCACTATTCGAAGTAGGGGGAGTGGAGAGTGGTAGTAGCGCAGGCCCAATTGCCGACAGCGAAAGGGGCCCAGAATATTTAAGTTCGTGTGCGATTAAGTTGGAAGGCAGACAGAAAAAAAAAGGAAAACAGGCCACAACATTACGCATAGTGAACAATGAAGGAAAAAAGGACCACTAGGAAATCATCACAGAAGCCCTCAGAGAAGCAACATGAAGGACCCGGGGAAAAGAAACAGCAGCAAATGTCCAAAACAGGAAAATAACAAAAGAGGTCCGCAAAAGTAAAAACAGCATTAATTGTTCAGAAACAGGAAATAGACTAGCAAGCTAAGAGGGTGGAGCGCTAGAACCGGTCGCAGAGTCGGGGACCTCTGAAGTAGCAGATAGCTCCTGCTGCTCTAACTCGGAGAGTTGAACCAGGAGGACCTCAGGTGAGACCTCCAACAAGGTAGAGAGCAGCGAGGCACCTGGGTCGACCAGAAGTCAGGATTAGGAACCGCGCTCTGGATCCCCCTTGAAAGCTGGGGGGCGGCCATAGCTTCCATTGCTGCATCCAAGGTAAAGGCAGGTTCGCGCCCAGCAACAAAGCCCCCAAGGAAGTAATGCTGCATGAAGGCTGCAAAGTCCACCAGAGAAAGGGTATCACGCAGGTAGCCCTCATGCCAATTCTGGCTCAGCTGAGTCAAGAACTTCCTGCCAAGAGGGGAACCCAGGAGATGCTTCTGGCAAAGCTGGACTCCCTCCAGCTTCCCCGCGGAATGACTATGCTCGACCTTAGCGGCATAAGCCTGCTCCAGCTCAGCCTTTAGGGTCTTCTCCCTCTCAGCCAGCAGCTCCTTAGCCTTCAGTTCGATATGGGCTTGTTGCCCATCTATGAGCTGGTTCAGACGAGTCGTGAGCTCAGTCTCCTTAGTAGCAAGAGCAGCTGCATTCTCCACCTCTAGCTGACGTGACCTCTCCAAAGCTAAGTCCCTCACACGAGTCTCGTGCTCGTTCTTTTCTTTCTCAAGCTCTTGCTCCAACTGTGCGACCTTTAAATCCCGCTCCTTGATCATTTCAAGCATGTGGCTCTCAGGGGAGGCAGGACCACCAGACGCCTAAGCGAGTGGGTAACAGAAAGGACAGCTGATAATACCAAGCACGAATCAACAAATGTAACCAACACAAGGAAGTTAAGGGTGAGAATTACCTTAGCCCAATGATGGGCAGCGAGCTCGGCAGCAGAGGCGTCAGACTGACGATGAAGCACTTTTTGCTGCTCGAGTGGCACAATCGCCTGGATGAACTTCACCTTCTCTTTAGGGCTTAACGAGTCGTAGCTGTCAGGCATGTCCAACACCATCTTCCCATCAGCCTGCTGATCGATACCCCACTCAAGACCTTGATGGACGAAAGGAGTGAACTCGGAGGTGTCAGGTGAAGGAGAGGATGTCTCCACACGTGACCTTTTCCCCTTCGCCACAGCAGTCTTCTTTTTCTTCTGGGAAGGCACAGGCGAGGTATCCTTTTTGCCAGCGTCACCCTCAGAGTCCGATATCACCATATCTGGATCTCGTATGTCCGCTCTAGGAGGAGTAGTACAGGGAGATGAGGACCTGATGGAAGATTTCCCACCTATCTCCGAGGCTGACAGGTCAGGTTCACCACGGCCTGATGAAGGAGGAGGTTCGACGGGGGTGACAGAGTCTTCTTGCTTAACAGGAAGAGCCCGGAATGCATCTCTCCAGGAAAACAACATACCTACAAAAAATATATTAAGTCAGGAGGTAAACTTAAAAAAGAGGTCAGGAAGCAGGGGGAAACCTGCTTACCCTCAGGATTGAAAGATAGAGGCCGCGAGGAGAGGCTAAAGTGATGGAGTAGGCCGAGATAGGTCACCAACTCAACCATGTTGAACTTCTTTTCAGAAGCCCGGAAATTCAGAAGGTTGATAGCTGCTTCGTTCTCTTCAGAACATTCAGGTTGGACCACTAAAAGTCGTGGGGGTATCTGATGGACCCAATGGCGATGGGGAAAATCCCAATCACTCCCTGTAGGGGCTACGAAGAAGTAGAAGGGGTGTCCTTCCTTGTCTTTGTGGGAGCCCTTGCTGAGGAAATGTATGAGGCCGCGCGGATTCGCGCACAGATAGAAAAATAGTGGAGTAGACTTAAGTTGAAACTGAGAGAGATCAAGCTCCACAGAGGGTCTCCCACCTGCAGCGGTGACCAGGACATAGAAAGCTACCAACTGACGAATAGAGGAAGGACTGAATTGATTCAGAGGTACACGATAAGCCTGCGATACTGCAGCTAAAGAGGGGTGAACTGGAAAACGTAGACCAGCCCTCACTTGGCTCTCCCAGAAAGCAATGCCTGGAGAAGACGGAAAGTGGGCACGCTGATTAGGGTTTAGAATGGAAATGTGAAAGCCAGGACTGTGAAAACCTTCAGGGACTAACTTCTCTAGGCGTCGATAGGTCGACTTAGAGGCACCAAACATCTTCCAATCGTCCACCCCTGCACTGGTCGCGCCGGCCCCTTGCGAGCGGGTCCGACGGGACGAAGACGAACCAGGACTAGCCACGCCGGTGGTGGCACGGCGGAAGATGTGTCTGCCGGGGGATGAGAGGAATAAGTTTGGGGAAAATCAGGGAGCACCGTGTTTTGAGATGAGGCCTTGCGCTTCGACCCCCTTTGGGCGGCGACACCCGGCACGGTGGAGGACGCGGAGAGGCCCAGCGACGACGAGCGCGCGTTCTCGGAGTCGGTACTATCAGGCATGTCTTCGGCGCGCAAAAGGGGGAAATAGGGAGAACTAAGGGCAAATCGAAGAAGATACGAAAAACAAGGAGAGAGGGAAACGAGACGATACCTGAAGAAGTCGTAGACGGAGAAGAAGTTGGGGCGCTGCGTAATTTCTGGGTACTGTGCGATTGAGGATGAAGAAACGGTGGAAACCCTAAAATGATGATTGGAGTTCTCTTTTTTGATAAATATGGAGAGCGATTTCGTAAAGGGGGGAAAGAGTGAAGGAAATTGCCTCGAAAAATTCAAAAAGAAGAAGAGACAGGGCTAAACACGTGTCACCCTGAGGACGCTCTTTTCCTCTTCAACAAGCGCAGGGCCTGTCTAACCGAAGTAAATGCAGTGCAGGTAAGCTAAGAAGATCCAAAGGCACCAGAAAGGAGGAATGCTCTCTTAAATGTACTCCGAACTGTAATACTTGGTATATTACAATTCAGAGTATGGGGACTGGATGATAGGGGTAACCTTCAGCTCAGCATTCCTCCTAACCTCACTACCTGAAGATAGTGACTTTTCGGACATATGGCCAGATAGGTAGGACATCTGGGGACCTGTGAGTGTACGGAAAAAGTAGACGGACTCTGACATGGAAATAGTCTGGGCGGGAAATATTAGGTAAAGCCGACCAAGGGACACGTGGATCGCTATGAGTGGTCGACATTGTGAGCAGAAAGGAGGCGCGCCAGTCTGACAACCGTACGCTTGCAGGTGTTGTCTCTCCTAGGTAGTACTAGACGTCGCTATCGCGTGGTCCGGGAGGACTGCCAGCTGGGACGACAAAGGGAAAACGGGTATATGCGAATCGGAAGAGATCAGAGAGAAGACAGATTCAATACGTGGCACAAAACACTTAGAAATTCTACTGTATTCATCTTCTTCACTCTCTCTTTCCGCCATGAACATACTGTAACGAGCGAGGTGAGCTTGAGTGTGTATTTTTCGACTGTGACTAGTGGACACTATTTCCGGCGGTCCGTGGACGTAGGACACCTGTCCGAACCACGTAAATCTGCGTCTCTTTCATTTTTTTTCTTTCTCAGTACTAAAATATATATTCTAAAAGACACCCAAAACACAAGGCCTAGTCCGTTTCACCCATCACCATTTTTCCCGAACCAAATACTGTTGATCGGGGTCATACCCGCATCAAATGGCGCCGTCTGTGGGAAAGATGGACTGAGACGTGAGAGCACTGGGCAGTGATAGCAAGGAAGGCATGCTGTTTTTGCGTCTGTTTGAAGATAAGGCAAGGAAGATAGACCAAGCTTGTGTCTGATTGAAGGCGAGACGTGAGAGAGACAATAGAAGAGTGCCGTCGTCAGGAGAGCAATAGGCCCTAAGGACGGACAAAAGGTGGCTATAATGGAAGAACAACCACCATTAGCACAGGACTTGCAAGGAAGGTTTGAGGAAGTCGTCGGGGAAGCAGGGGAAAGCCCCACGTCGGCCCTGACGTTGCCTCGCCGATCAAGACCCCAGCTATTACACTGACACCCACCTTCGCAGGACCGTCTGGAGCAGTTCCGCCTCAAACTCCCATAACCATGACGGTGGAACAGCTGGACTTGTAGGTGAAAAATGCAGTGGATGCGGCTATAATCGCTAAGAAGGCGAGGAGCAAGGGCAAACGGAAGCAGCCCTTCTCTGTTTAGGGCAGGACCTCAGATGGACATGTCTCAGAATGGATGGAAACTGTAGGAGAGAACGCGGTGGCCGAAGAAGAGACCTTACGACCATTGTTGGAAAGGAACCCGTCAAGAAGGGAGGTCGCCCAGGAAGGAGGAGATGACGGACCGCTGAACCCAACACCCAGACGAGGTGAAGAACCTCTCAGAGGAGTCCAAGAGGGGCCAGCGAATCGAAGGAATGTAGTACCTCCGACGACCATAGCCAGTGAATGCGGGATAAAATGAGATAGGAGAGCCAGCGAGCAAGAAGTGGAGGGGAGAAGCTGTAGCACGCGCGGTCGAGGGGGGCTGTCAGTTCGAAGGGACAAGAGCTTAGAAGGCAGATGTCGGACCTAAGGAAAATGGTAGATGAGATGCGAAACAAGACGAGTAGGCTGCATCTCCGAGGGTTGCACCAGGCCGGCACACCTTTCGCCAAGGAGTTGTTGGAGGGAGAAGTAGCGCTCAACTTCAAACAGTTGCCGTATGAGTACGATGGTACCACCGATCCGGAGGAACACGTGCTACGTTTTAAGAACACCATCTTGTTGCATAACTTCTCGGAGGGAGTGAAGTGTAGGGTTTTTCTAACAACATTGGTAAGGGCTGCCCAACAGTGGTTCAGCCAGCTAGGACCGGAGGTCATCCACTCATTTGGGGAGTTCCAAGAAATGTTCATCACCCAGTTTGCTAGCGGTCGGAAGCCCCCAAAATTTGATATGTCCTTGTTTCAAGTCAGGCAGCGACCAGACGAGAGCCTTCGATCTTATATCAGAAGATTCAATGTGGCGGCCTTGGAGGTACCCTCCGCTACTACTTCCGTTAAAATTAACGCTCTGATTCATGGTTTGCAGGTTGGCGACTTCTTCGCGTCGCTCTCCAAAAAGCCCCCACAATCGTTCGAGGAACTGCTAGGCATAGCCGATAAGTATATAAATTTGGACGAAAGCAGGTTGGCAAAGATCCGAGAGGTAACGACCAGGACAGTACCTAAGAAGGAAACGCAGAATCATAATCGAAACAAGGGAAATGTCTGAGTTACCCACCCCCCGGCGACTAGAAGGCCTATATCAGGTGGCATGAACAGATACCTTCCCAGGTATCAGAGATACACTCCCCTACGAACGAGCCTGGAAGAGGTCCTCGCTGTGGCGACGAGACATCCAGACATCAGGTACCCTCGAGCCAGCCCTCGAGGACACCCAAAGCCCACGTCGGGGCCCTTCTGCCGTTACCATAATGAATATGGGCACCACACGAACAACTGCACGCATCTGAAGAAGGAAGTGGAGAGGCTGATAAAGGCAGGGCACCTTAAGGAGTTTATATACCGAGATCGAGGACCAATCCCACCGACACAGCCCCGGGAGAAGGAAGGCCCGGACAAGACAAAGGAAAGCAACCTATGCTGGAACCTAATAGGCCTGGGCCCAGCCAACCAAGAGCTCATATCCTCATCATAGTTGGGGGCCCGAATGGTGAAGACTCACACAGGGCAAGGAAGTCGTATGCTCGGATGCGAGAGAAGGGAAAGGCCCTGACAGGAGACAACCTAGTGGGTCAAATGGAGACCACAGGGAACATACAGTTCGGAGCGCAGGATGAGGTTGACGTAGTGCGGCCCACAACGACGCTCTCGTAATCACCACGGACGTGGCCGGATGCAACGTATCGCGGGTATTCATTGACGGCGGCAGTTTAGCGGATATAATGTTCTTGGACTGTTTTAAGCATATGAAGTTAGGAATGGAGCTGAAGCCGGTGACTACCTCTTTATACGGATTTGGCGAAGCTGGCATACAGCCCTTAGGCCAATTACACTCCCAGTGGGGCTGGGTGAGGACCCCAGACGGGTGGTACGAATGGTTAACTTCCTGGTGGTTGATGCGGTTTTCTCATACAATATCATATTGGGGCGTCCAGCCATTAATGGATTCAGAGCCATGCCTTCGACGTACCACTTGAAGATCAAATTTCCAGTAGGCGATCAGGTGGGGGAGGTCTCGGGTGATCAGATCAGCTCTCGCCATTGTTATGCCAATGAAGTCAAGGTTGCGACGGGGGGAAAGGAAAAAGGTGGAGTCGAAGTTAGGCAAGCAAAACGCAGGAAACTAGAAGAGGAGGATGGTGAACCTACGAGGCTGCGGCCCCAGTCCGACGAGGAACTAATGACAGTGGAGCTTTACCCAGGGAAAGAGGGTTTCGCTACCCAGGTAGGGACAAAGATGGGTAAGGAGACAACGTCGCAGCTGGTTGAATGTCTCAGGCGGAACGCTGATCTCTTCGCCTTCTCACCAGCAGACATGATCGGGGTAGACCCAGAGATAGCTATGCATCACCTGAACATACTCCCAGGGAGTCGCCCTGTGAAACAGAGACTCCAATGATTTGGAGTCGAGAGGGATCAAGACATCAAGGCTGAGGTTGGGAAACTGATCAAAGCAGGACACATTAAAGAGGTACAGTTCCCCACCTGGCTGGCTAACGTTGTTATGGTCAAGAAGGAAATGGCTCTTGGAGAATGTGTGTGGATTTTCGAGACCTCAACAAAGCTTGCCCGAAAGATCACTATCCTCTACCAAGGATTGATCAGCTGGTGGATTCTATATCTGGGTGCGAGATGTTAAGTATGATGGATGCTTATCAGGGGTACCATCAGATAAAGCTAAACCCGGACGTTGTAGACAATGTTTGCTGTGTCACGGCGGGAGGCATGTACGGGCACATCCGGATGCCTTTTGGGCTAAAAACTGCAGGAGCTACCTATCAATGGATGGTTGACACCGTGTTCAAGAACCAGCTCGGGCGTAATATGGAGGTGTATGTGGACGACATGCTGGTTAAGTCGACATGGACCAAAGATCACATCGTCGACCTGGACGAAGCCTTCCGAACCATCCGGACGTGTGGTATGAAGTTGAACCTCGAGAAGTGCACCTTTGGAGTGCAGTCGGGGAAGTTTTTGGGGTACATGGTGACGAAAAGGGGAATAGAGGTCAACCCCAACAAAGTGAAAGCCATACTGGAAATGCAGTCACCCCGGAACATCAAGGAGGTCCAATGCTTAACAGGTAGGCTGGCGGCACTGAGCAGATTCATCGCCAACTCTGCAGATAGGAGCCTACCTTTTTTCAGAATACTCCGGAAGGGATGCCGATTCGAGTGGACGAAGGAATGCCAGTCGGCATTCGAAAGGCTAAGGGATTACTTACATAATATGCCGTTACTGACTAAACCGTTGCTTGGGGATGAGCTGATCTTGTACTTTTCCACAGGGGAGCGTGCCGTGAGTTCGGTTCTCCTGAAAGAGGAAGGCGACACTCAAAGGCCGGTGTACTTCGTGAGTGAGACGATAAACGGAGCCAAAAGCAGATACTCCGAAATCGAGAAGGCAGCCTTGGCGGCGATGGCGTCGGTTCGGAGGTTACGCCCCTATTTCTTATCTCACAAAGTACGGGTACGCACCAATTTACCTTTGAAAAAGACTTTGAGTAGGCCCGACCTTTCCGAAAGGATGGTTAAGTGGGCAGTTGAACTGGGTGAATACGATGTTGAGTTTGAGAGGCGACCTGCCATTAAGGGACAGGCCCTGTCGGATTTCCTACTAGAATCTATCTGGGGAGATGCGTCACCGACCTGGAAGGCTTACGTCGATGGCTCATCAACATCGACAGGTGCAGGGGCAGGAGTCTTGATTATCACACCAGAGGGGGATGAACTACAGTTCGCAGTAACCTTTGACTTCCCGACGTCCAATAACGAAGCCGAGTACGAAGTCCTGGTGAAAGGGATGGAGATCCTCAACAGCCTAGGAGCCACAGGGGTGATCATATACTCGGACTCCTAGCTAGTAGCCCAGCAGGTCCAGCGGAACTACGAAGCTAAGAATGAAAAGATGGTGAGGTATGCCGAACGAGTGGGGAGGCTGAAAGCCTCCTTCGACAGTTTCGAGATACGGCAGATTCCCCAACAAGAGAATAGTAGAGCGGATTCTCTGACGAAGCTAGCTAGCACTGCAGTCCCCGAGGGGACCAGGAAAGTTACGATGCTGACGGCTAGCAGGGAGGATCGGACGAAACAGGTGGGAGGTATAGGAGAGGAGGAAGATTGGAGAGCCCCTATCCTGGAGGCCTTGCGCGATCCTGAACATAGGGATGCAGGAAAAGTCCGACGAAGGTTTTGCCTCATTGGAGGGGAGTTATACAAGAGCGCTTTCGTTCACCCCTACGCTCGGTGTTTCTCCAGAAAGGAGGGGAAGTTGGTATTGGAAGAAGTGCATGAGGGATGTGCCGGAGATCACGCCGGGTATAAGGCGGTTGCTCGAAGAGTGATCAGAGCAGGATACTACTGGCCAACCTTGTTGAGAGACGCTAAGGAACTGGTTAGACGGTGTGAAAGCTGCCAAAAACATGGTCCAAAGATTCACGTTCCAGCAGAGGAGCTGAGAGTGATGCATTCTCCATGCCCATTTGATAAGTGGGGAATAGATATCGTGGGACCTATGCACGTCGCCAAGGCCCAGAAAAAGTTCATTATAGTAGCTGTCGATTATTTCAGCAAATGGGTTGAGGCTAAGGCAGTATCAAAAATCGACGAAACTAACGTAATAGATTTCTTGTGGCATCACATCTGTTGCAGGTTCGGAGCTCCCCGGATCCTCGTCTCTGACAATGGCACGCAATTTTGCGGGGCCAAGGTCCGCGAGTTCTGCACGGGAATGAAGATACAACAGAGATTCGTCTCCGTGGTTTATCCCCAAACCAATGGGCAGGTGGAGGTCACCAATCGCACTATCCTTCGCGGGATAAAGGCCAGATTGGAGCAGGAGGGTGGCGGATGGTTGGAGTCTCTAGACCCCGTGCTATGGGCATATCGCGTCACTCCACGAGAGGTCACGGAGGAAATGCCTTTCCAGTTAGTATATGGATCGGCCGCTTTGATATCTGTCGAGATAGGGATGGAGACGCACAGAGTCATCCACTACGAAGAAGAGCAGAACACCCGGCTCAAAAGAGAGGATCCGGACCTGATAGGGGAAATCAGGGAGCTGGCCTTGATAAGGATGGAAAGGTACAAAAGTCGAGTAAAAGCAGCTTATGATCGAAAGGTGAAGCCCCGGCGATTCCAGGTGGGAGATCTGGTCTTGAGAAGGGCAGATGTACTCAAACCACTGAGGAAAATAGACTCGACGTTGGAGGGTCCCTACAAAGTGGCCCGCATTTTGGGGGTGGCGCATATGAGTTGGAGGACGAAGATGGGCGTGGAGTGCCGCGTCCCTGGAACATCACGAAGCTTAAGAAGTACTATGCTTAGTGAGGGTTGAAAAGATGTATATAAATCAAACAAGGAGGTGTACTCTTTTTCCTTCGCCAAGGTTTTATCCCAAGGGAGTTTTACTTGGCAAGGTTTTAACGAGGCACCATCCTCTGAATGAAACTGTTTTTCAGAAACCTGTGTCGCAATGGTACTCCTCCCTCCAAAACTGAAGATCATGATTTCGGCTTTCAGGTGCCCTGAACTCCCAACAAGCTCAGACGTGGCTGGCCCAGATGCGGCCGCGCAGATACGCACTTATTAGCCCAGACGTGGCTGGCCCAGATGTGGCCGCGCAGATGCGCATCTATTAGCCCAGACGTGGCTGGCCCCGATGTGGCCGCGCAGATGCGCACTTATTTAGCCCAGACGTGGCTGGCCCAGATGCGGCCGCGCAGATGCGCACTTATTAAGCCCAGGCGTGGCTGGCCCAGATGCGCACCTATTAGCCCAAACGTGGCTGGCCCAGATGTGGCCGCGCAGATGCGCACTTATTTAGCCCAGACGTGGCTGGCCCAGATGCGCACTTATTAAGCCCAGACGTGGCTGGCCCGGATGCGTCCGCGCAGATGCGCACCTATTAGCCCAGACGTGGCTGGCCCGGATGCGGCCGCGCAGATGCGCACCTATTAGCCCAGACGTGGCTTCCAGAAGCGCACCTGTTAGCCCAGACGTGGCTGGTCCAGATGTGGCCGCGCAGATGCGCACCAATTAGCCCAGACGTGGCTGGCCCAGATGTGGCCGCGCAGATGCGCACCTATTAGCCCAGACGTGGCTGGCCCAGATACGGCCGCGCAAATGCGCACTCATTGGCCCAGATGTGGCTGGCCCAGACGTGGCCGCGCAAAAGCGCAATTTTCAGCCCAGATGTGGCTGTGCAGGTGGCTCCCGTACTTTCAGGTCGCCTTGGACAACAACTCGATGGGCCCAGATTGGGCTACCACTGGCGAACCCCGCTGGCCCCCGTGCCAGCCAATGTTGGCCTCACAGAAGGGGGAGAGGTCCGTTGATATCCAACAGATCTAACGAAAAACGAAAAGGGACAACAAACACAACGCACCATTGGGTTCCCCAGGTACGTCCTCCTGTCAGCTAACAATTTCTTGAAGAAAAGTTCCGATACAAGCACAGCCAGATGGGATAATAATTGAGGAAAACGAGGCTGGTGAGTCAAGAGAAATGCTCCTAGTGTACTTCGAATGTGCTGACAGACCTCAGCACTATTCGAAGTAGGGGGAGTGGAGAGTGGTAGTAGCGCAGGCCCAATTGCCGACAGCGAAAGGGGCCCAGAATATTTAAGTTCGTGTGCGATTAAGTTGGAAGGCAGACAGAAAAAAAAGGAAAACAGGCCACAACATTACGCATAGTGAACAATGAAGGAAAAAAGGACCACTAGGAAATCATCACAGAAGCCCTCAGAGAAGCAACATGAAGGACCCGGGGAAAAGAAACAGCAGCAAATGTCCAAAACAGGAAAATAACAAAAGAGGTCCGCAAAAGTAAAAACAGCATTAATTGTTCAGAAACAGGAAATAGACTAGCAAGCTAAGAGGGTGGAGCGCTAGAACCGGTCGCAGAGTCGGGGACCTCTGAAGTAGCAGATAGCTCCTGCTGCTCTAACTCGGAGAGTTGAACCAGGAGGACCTCAGGTGAGACCTCCAACAAGGTAGAGAGCAGCGAGGCACCTGGGTCGACCAGAAGTCAGGATTAGGAACCGCGCTCTGGATCCCCCTTGAAAGCTGGGGGGCGGCCATAGCTTCCATTGCTGCATCCAAGGTAAAGGCAGGTTCGCGCCCAGCAACAAAGCCCCCAAGGAAGTAATGCTGCATGAAGGCTGCAAAGTCCACCAGAGAAAGGGTATCACGCAGGTAGCCCTCATGCCAATTCTGGCTCAGCTGAGTCAAGAACTTCCTGCCAAGAGGGGAACCCAGGAGATGCTTCTGGCAAAGCTGGACTCCCTCCAGCTTCCCCGCGGAATGACTATGCTCGACCTTAGCGGCATAAGCCTGCTCCAGCTCAGCCTTTAGGGTCTTCTCCCTCTCAGCCAGCAGCTCCTTAGCCTTCAGTTCGATATGGGCTTGTTGCCCATCTATGAGCTGGTTCAGACGAGTCGTGAGCTCAGTCTCCTTAGTAGCAAGAGCAGCTGCATTCTCCACCTCTAGCTGACGTGACCTCTCCAAAGCTAAGTCCCTCACACGAGTCTCGTGCTCGTTCTTTTCTTTCTCAAGCTCTTGCTCCAACTGTGCGACCTTTAAATCCCGCTCCTTGATCATTTCAAGCATGTGGCTCTCAGGGGAGGCAGGACCACCAGACGCCTAAGCGAGTGGGTAACAGAAAGGACAGCTGATAATACCAAGCACGAATCAACAAATGTAACCAACACAAGGAAGTTAAGGGTGAGAATTACCTTAGCCCAATGATGGGCAGCGAGCTCGGCAGCAGAGGCGTCAGACTGACGATGAAGCACTTTTTGCTGCTCGAGTGGCACAATCGCCTGGATGAACTTCACCTTCTCTTTAGGGCTTAACGAGTCGTAGCTGTCAGGCATGTCCAACACCATCTTCCCATCAGCCTGCTGATCGATACCCCACTCAAGACCTTGATGGACGAAAGGAGTGAACTCGGAGGTGTCAGGTGAAGGAGAGGATGTCTCCACACGTGACCTTTTCCCCTTCGCCACAGCAGTCTTCTTTTTCTTCTGGGAAGGCACAGGCGAGGTATCCTTTTTGCCAGCGTCACCCTCAGAGTCCGATATCACCATATCTGGATCTCGTATGTCCGCTCTAGGAGGAGTAGTACAGGGAGATGAGGACCTGATGGAAGATTTCCCACCTATCTCCGAGGCTGACAGGTCAGGTTCACCACGGCCTGATGAAGGAGGAGGTTCGACGGGGGTGACAGAGTCTTCTTGCTTAACAGGAAGAGCCCGGAATGCATCTCTCCAGGAAAACAACATACCTACAAAAAATATATTAAGTCAGGAGGTAAACTTAAAAAAGAGGTCAGGAAGCAGGGGGAAACCTGCTTACCCTCAGGATTGAAAGGTAGAGGCCGCGAGGAGAGGCTAAAGTGATGGAGTAGGCCGAGATAGGTCACCAACTCAACCATGTTGAACTTCTTTTCAGAAGCCCGGAAATTCAGAAGGTTGATAGCTGCTTCGTTCTCTTCAGAACATTCAGGTTGGACCACTAAAAGTCGTGGGGGTATCTGATGGACCCAATGGCGATGGGGAAAATCCCAATCACTCCCTGTAGGGGCTACGAAGAAGTAGAAGGGGTGTCCTTCCTTGTCTTTGTGGGAGCCCTTGCTGAGGAAATGTATGAGGCCGCGCGGATTCGCGCACAGATAGAAAAATAGTGGAGTAGACTTAAGTTGAAACTGAGAGAGATCAAGCTCCACAGAGGGTCTCCCACCTGCAGCGGTGACCAGGACATAGAAAGCTACCAACTGACGAATAGAGGAAGGACTGAATTGATTCAGAGGTACACGATAAGCCTGCGATACTGCAGCTAAAGAGGGGTGAACTGGAAAACGTAGACCAGCCCTCACTTGGCTCTCCCAGAAAGCAATGCCTGGAGAAGACGGAAAGTGGGCACGCTGATTAGGGTTTAGAATGGAAATGTGAAAGCCAGGACTGTGAAAACCTTCAGGGACTAACTTCTCTAGGCGTCGATAGGTCGACTTAGAGGCACCAAACATCTTCCAATCGTCCACCCCTGCACTGGTCGCGCCGGCCCCTTGCGAGCGGGTCCGACGGGACGAAGACGAACCAGGACTAGCCACGCCGGTGGTGGCACGGCGGAAGATGTGTCTGCCGGGGGATGAGAGGAATAAGTTTGGGGAAAATCAGGGAGCACCGTGTTTTGAGATGAGGCCTTGCGCTTCGACCCCCTTTGGGCGGCGACACCCGGCACGGTGGAGGACGCGGAGAGGCCCAGCGACGACGAGCGCGCGTTCTCGGAGTCGGTACTATCAGGCATGTCTTCGGCGCGCAAAAGGGGGAAATAGGGAGAACTAAGGGCAAATCGAAGAAGATACGAAAAACAAGGAGAGAGGGAAACGAGACGATACCTGAAGAAGTCGTAGACGGAGAAGAAGTTGGGGCGCTGCGTAATTTCTGGGTACTGTGCGATTGAGGATGAAGAAACGGTGGAAACCCTAAAATGATGATTGGAGTTCTCTTTTTTGATAAATATGGAGAGCGATTTCGTAAAGGGGGAAAGAGTGAAGGAAATTGCCTCGAAAAATTCAAAAAGAAGAAGAGACAGGGCTAAACACGTGTCACCCTGAGGACGCTCTTTTCCTCTTCAACAAGCGCAGGGCCTGTCTAACCGAAGTAAATGCAGTGCAGGTAAGCTAAGAAGATCCAAAGGCACCAGAAAGGAGGAATGCTCTCTTAAATGTACTCCGAACTGTAATACTTGGTATATTACAATTCAGAGTATGGGGACTGGATGATAGGGGTAACCTTCAGCTCAGCATTCCTCCTAACCTCACTACCTGAAGATAGTGACTTTTCGGACATATGGCCAGATAGGTAGGACATCTGGGGACCTGTGAGTGTACGGAAAAAGTAGACGGACTCTGACATGGAAATAGTCTGGGCGGGAAATATTAGGTAAAGCCGACCAAGGGACACGTGGATCGCTATGAGTGGTCGACATTGTGAGCAGAAAGGAGGCGCGCCAGTCTGACAACCGTACGCTTGCAGGTGTTGTCTCTCCAAGGTAGTACTAGACGTCGCTATCGCGTGGTCCCAGAGGACTGCCAGCTGGGACGACAAAGGGAAAACGGGTATATGCGAACAGGAAGAGATCAGAGAGAAGACAGATTCAATACGAGGCACAAAACACTTAGAAATTCTACTGTTTTTCACTCTCTTTTTCCGCCATGAACATACTGTAACGAGCGAAGTGAGCTTGAGTGTGTATTTCCCGACTGTGACTAGTGGACACTATTTCCGGCGACCCGTGGACGTAGGACACCTGTCCGAACCACGTAAATCTGCGTCTCTTTCATTTAATTTCTTTCTCAGCACTAAAATATATATTCTAAAAGACACCCAAAACACAAGGCCTAATCCATTTCACCCATCACCATTTTTTTCGGACCAAATACTGTTGATCGAGGTCATACCCGCATCAGAATCCAATAAGACGAACGAAGTGGTTGGTTTGTTTTTTCCATGGTAAGAAAAAATAGGACGTACTCGATTTCAATCGACTGACTATTCATGTCGCCCACACTTTCCTCGGATATTAGTAAAAACTGAGCTTCGTTGACAAAGTTCGGGTTAGTTCCCAAATGTCGCCCACACTTTCCTCGGATATTAGCAAATGTGATTCTCGGAACCGTTCATACAAGCTTGCAAGGTCGACTAATCTAATTGCATTGGTAAACCACTCGTCCACTTCGCTTCGGTGTATATAACTGTGATGCCATACTATAACATCTATTATCATTATTTTTATTTCTGTCATAATTTCTTTTTGCGTTTTCTAGATTTCTTTTTAGTCAATTTATCAGGTAGAATGTTACGAGTAAACACCAATAACGTGATCCAGGTCTCACTAACCTAAACACTGGATACTATGGTACTCCGTTTATTTTTTCAGGGAAGTTCAATAATATGGCAAAACATACCCTACTACATCAAAAATTTAAATTTTATAGCTGGGCTCAACGGTAAAAACTCCAATCACACGCTAGCCCATATCAGTTCCTTGTAATGTGATCAACGAACGAATCCATTTCGACCTTTGACTCGCCTCCTTCCTCCCTCGCCTTCCTTAGACTCAAACCGATCTCCCTAACCCTCTTCCGTACCTCATCCCCTTCTTCAGAACCCATCAACCTCCCAACAACCTCTCCAATAACCGACTCTTTAGTCAACTCCTTCCTCTTCGCCCATTCCCTCACAACGATCCCCGCCTTCAGAATCTCCGTCACAAAGTGTGCATTCCTCGGCTGATCCGCGTGCATGGGCCACACTGCCAGGGGCACGTCATTCGTCAGACTCTCCAACACCGAATTCCAACCGCAGTGGCTCACGAATCCGCCCGTTGAAGGGTGGGCCAATATATCGATTTGCGGGGCCCAGCCTCTAACCACCAACCCAACCCCTCTAACCCTCTCTTCGAAACCTGGCGGAAGTTCGATTAACCTCACCCCTCCGTCGAAGACGTTTCCCCTATCGGCATCTCTAAGCACCCACAGAAACTTCGCCTTACTGACCTCCAACCCTAACGCTATCTCCCTAATTTGTTCGTCCGATATAGAAGTCGTAGTACCAAACGACACGTAAATCACCGAATTGGGCTCGTGCCCGTCGAGCCACTCCAAGGACTCGTCTCTTTTCCCGCTCGATGATTTTTTCGTTAAGATGGGCCCCACGGCCCACGACTTCCTTCCCCCCGAAATCTCCGCCTTCGCCAGCAAGTCCAAGAAATCGGCCTCCAACGACCTGACTGTGTTGAAGAGCTCGCCCGACCTGTGCTCGGAAGGCTCCCTCTGCATGTCGACGAGCGCCTTTACGTCGTCGGGCACCGTGTCGCCGAACGGGCTCAGCTCTATATAACGTTCGAGGGGAATCGGTAGGCCGCGCGCGTGAAACGCGAGGGCGGCCATCGTCAGGGCGGAGACGGGATTGAAGACGTAGGATTCGGCGTTGTCGAAGGAAACGACGTCTTGGACGACGAACGACATCATGTGGTCGTGGATCACGACGACCCTTCTGAAATTATGAGACATATTCCGTAGGAGGTCGGCGAATGGCTTTCTCAAGCTCAGCGAGGCGATCCACAGAGGCTTGAGCTGGGACGGGAATTTGTCCGAGGAGTCGGGATTGGGCGGAGGGGAGTCGAACTCGTCCATGGGAAGGCCATGGAAATGGATCCTTTTTTCCGGGTTTTGCGGGTCGCGGGCTCGGGTTTGGGTTTGTTTGATGTGGATAGAAGAGCTGACGAAGTGGACGGATATGGTGTTTGGGTAAGAAGATGCGATGAGGTCTGAGAGGAGAAGGAGCTGATTGAGATGGCTGTGTGCTAAAAAGGGAACCATGATTGCTGCTACTTGTTGGTGGTGGTTTGATGACGATTCTTCCATGTTTGGGGACATTTTTTTCTACTGCTGTTAGCAGTTTCTTTTTCCGAGGTGGGATTTTATTTTCTGGGAGACAGTAGGACGATGATTGGTTTATATTGGGATTTTTTATTTGCATACTTTTCAACATGATGATTTTGAAGTTTCTAACCAAAATGGACGGACAATGCAACGGTGAAAATGTTGTTACATTAGCGGGTCAGTCTTATCTTGAAAATGGTTTGGAGACTTGTCAGGAAATGGACAGCTATTAAGCAAGCGAAACTTATTTTGGTCTCCTCAAGTCCGTTGACGAGTAGTCAAAGAAGAGGAAATTATATACGTATACGTGCCAATTGTTAGTGGTTGATTACGAGAAGCTTCTATCAGATTGATAAATTGCTTGATTTTCTCGCTCGTTGTCGTCGGTTTAATTTGTCGAGTTCTAGAAACCCACCCGAGAATAATCATCCCAAGTCAAGTTCGTCGATTTCATTGCTCATATAAATTGTTTAAACATAAATTAACAAGTTAGGTTAGCAACAATCTGCATCCACCAAGACTGGAGATGTAACGAATAATTATGCAGTGTTCTACATACATATGAAGCTGAAGCTCCATGCATACAAAATGGCGTTCGTTTTCTTCCATGTCGTTTCGCTGTTCAATTTTAAGGTTGGCGGTCTCCGAGATTATATATGTCTGTACATCATCGGAGACAGACGATAAACAACTACTAGGTCAAATTCAAAGCAATTCTAACAACTCAAAAAAAAAAAAAAGACACGTCATGGAAGAACAGGCAACTCAACTTTTGTAAACGAAAGAAAACTAAAACGTCCATGCTCTACAACACAGAATTTTAAAGGGGTATCGCGGTAATTTTTCTCAAGGTCTTCAATCTCCTGCCTCGTTGGCGGGCGGACGCTGCATTTTAAGACCAAAATAGGATCGACAATGGAATTGGTTCCGTTCAGACCGTTACACAAAGCAGGGAAGATCGATAGTTTTCTACTTGAAACTCGCCCTTACCCTGCAATACAGAGCGCAAAAGACAGATTCCCAGGAGAAGACTTCCTAAACTTGCTGTTGGGCAGATAAACATCGTACATCGGTTTCGTTTCGTCAAAATGCAACCTTCCAAGCATTTCTGATACGAAGCTTTTGTCTACACTGTTTTCATGTTCAGGAGAATCATCGGTGCTACTCGTTTTACTGTACTTCAAAGACCAAGGAACACCGTGGCGCCCGACTATGTAACCGAGAAATTTAAGGTGTCGATAGACTTCGAAAGACTCCCAAGAACAGCCATGCCCAATCCCTTTGTCTGCCAACTTTACATACATATCGCTCAATGGGAGAGATGCATCCTCATCATTCAAGATGTTTAGTGCACCGATTTCAGCCAAATACCTGAAATTTTATGGTATAGATTTGATATAAATTTATTTCGAAGATTGGAATTGGCAATCAAAGAGAAGCAGCAAAGTTAACGGAAGCACATACAAAGCTTCTTCGATCAAGCAATAAGTCTTTCCATGGAAAGCAAAACCAGTTGTGGTCCACAATTTGCCTTTCTTCACAAGCACCTCAGCCATGCCCAAGCCGTCAATCCACCTAGATGTAGACGTCTCTTTCCTTCACATTGGTTAAATATCGCAAAGGGAAAACCTCAAACTTTTTCTATGGGTTTTTCAAGATTATGAGCAGTGTATACCTGAACTGAACCTTAGGTATGTCGCCAGAAAAACAGCACAGTTCACCATCATCGTCGTCGTCTACACACGGTCCTTTGTCATAATTCCCATTGTCGTCGCTTTCACAATCGAGAAAATTCAACTTTTCGAAGAAATCAGATTCCATTTTGGTTCCAATTATGTACGACGCACGAGGGACTGCAGATTAAGTGAAACGTAAATCAACCTAATCTATCTCTTCCATTCAAAATTCGGAGGAGAGGAAATACCAGACTGCTACAACATTGATATTTCGTCATAGGAAAAACTTGAGCTACACTAAAATCAATTACCCAGAAAACTGAAAACAAGCTACCCAAACAAACGATAGCTCACAATTTTTTGTGAAACACAAGCATCATCGTGACATGCTAAATTCTGAGAAACATCAGCGTGGATGTTGGATCATGAGGGAGACGTTGAAGTTTTATCTCCCCCTTTTGGAGCTCAATAGCCCTGATTTGAAAAAAAAAAAGTCCAATCAATTGGCTTGATTATTCGTGAAATGCGGCTAATTAATCCATAAGAAATTGTCTTAGCTTCGCCTTTATTTGTTTTGAACAATAAGCCTTATCGGTACCGTTCGAGGCAATGCTCGATTCCGTATAGACGGCTTGGAAAAGCCTACCATGACCGAAAATATATGAAGCAAGTTATCTGTCACATCTGCGAAGAACAACGTCACAAAGTTGGATGAAGGTAAGGAATTGAAAAGGAAGGAGAAAGATCGCGTCTTGACTGGAATTTGACCAAAGATGGGAGCTTCCCTGAAGATTATGTGATTGCAAATTGGGAAATCGAAGGAGAAAATCAGACTGCTATTGAATAATGAAGCCCATTTTCCTTGCAGTATTCTAATCAAGTGCTTTGCCCATTTAAATTGAGCATAGTTTATCTAGTTAAACTCTATATATACCACAATGTTTTATAGCGTAGGCTTCGCGTTTTTACTCCATCGTAGCACAAATAGCGTAGCGTATTATTTGAGTATTTCGAGCAACCACTTATATGGACAAAAAACATAATCTTATAGAACAATATATCAAAATATTTATCAATTATAACATGAAATAAGACTATTATATAAATTTTCTTAATTATTAGGTGAAAACAAGTATTCAATTATCTATTCGTTAGAAATATTTTATTCCTACAAATGAAATAATTTTAAATTTTTTAGTTACCTATTTTTAATGAAATATAACATAAAACTAAGTTAAAACTATTTAATTTATTAGTAATCTTAAACTTTATAATTTTATTATTACTTGTTACAAACGCACAACAATTGCATTATGAAATACATTTTTTTTGGGTACTATTTGATGTCTCTAAAGAAATACTAATTTAAAAATATAAGTGATCACTTTATATTATAGTACATAGAAATAGAAAAGAGAAATCATTTGTGATGGTGGCAAAGAGCACCAAGATATACATACTACAACACCTGATCATTCGTCCTCGATAAAAACAGCAACACTCAGGGTAACCACAATTGTGATTTATATGTGTGTCATATGTGCTTATTTGGTATTTTATATGACACACTACCATTGTGGATGTGTCATGAGTATGACATTGTGTCATATTTATAAGTTTACAATTGAGTCTAATTGGTGTATTGAGCATAATTTTTATTACCGGCACGTTGGTATAGTTAGGTCATACACTAGATTAATCCCCCTTAACTATGGGATTGTTTTTAATTTTAGATGATTCAATTCTTTTGTGCCATAGCCATCTCTTGGACTCACCAGTGAGCAATCACATTTTGAATATAAGCATTTGCTTATACTTGTTATAGTGTTGGTATTGTCGGTTCCTTGTCCGGGTAGTGTCGCTATGCTTCAGTTTATAACAAGACAACAAAGATTTTACCCTGGTCGCTGCCCCAGGGATAATGATGATCTTGGCACATGGTTTGATGTCCATGAGAAGTCTTCTTTCCCCGGTCATGTGCCGACAGCATCTGCTGTATAGAAGTCGGTGGGGCCGATTGTGTTCCTGCAAGTGTTCCTGCAAGAACATACAAATTCTTTGGTACCCAAATTGTTTTGGGTCCGGTTGGGAATTAGATCCCTAGGTATCCAGACTTGGATTATCCTAACATGTCTACCAGTTACAGAATCAATAAGATATCTATATTTATTGTCCCTGTTTTGAGATCGGTATCTAGGTCTTCTGTGACTGTGTTTCCGGTTTTGAGTTGTGAATGTTCCGCCTAGGTCGTTGAAATCTTCCCTTTCGTGAATCGTTGTTCACACTGGTGTTCCCTCTTAGTTGTTGAGGTCTTCTCTTTTGTGGGACGTTATCCACACTATTCCCCCACACCGTCTGAGGAAATGTACTTTGTGGGGAATCGAGGGTTTGAAGCTATATCCCAATCCGGTTCCTTTAGACCTGTTCATAGAGGAAACGAGAACTGGATTATAATTTGATGGACGAACAAAATTGATTACCCGCGAAGCTGTCGATTGATATGATGTCGTCGCTTCGTCAGTGTTGATCTGTTTACTGTATCCAAGACCTGTCCGGTCATTGGTGTCCTTCAGTGTTTCATGGAGACAATGAAGCATCTTGGATGAATTTGTCCAAGACTGAACTATCGTAGACAGCTTTTGAATCTCCGAGTTCATTAGCTCGGTGATCCCTCTTAGTTTGTTGTTCTCTTCCTCCAGCTGTGTGATTCTTTCAATCAAGAGTCCGGTATTCTCTTGTACCAGAGCCTTTCCCTTTTCAGCAATATTCAGTTTTTCGTTCAATTTCCATTATTCATCAGCCATGTTCTGAAGAGCATCCAAAACTTCTTCATAGGTAAATTTGTCTTCTGGATCTGGTTGATCTCCCACCAGGCAGACATGCTCTTTCTCACTTTCATACTTGCTCGCTTCGTCTTCCGAGCTGGACTCTTCGAAGTCTGTATCATCCCATATGTGGGAGTTCTTTTTAGCCATGAGAGCTTGTGAGCTCCTTCTGCCTTTGGGCCGCTTTGCCTCCTCTTTCGAATCATCTTTGCTGTTGTGTCCGGTCCTGTCACAGTTAAGACAGGTGTTAGTGTTTTTATTTTGTTCACCTTGCCTACCTTGTGACACTTGGAAGGATTCTGGTCCTCTCAGTGCTTTTATTGATTGAGTCAGTGTATTCTCCTCCAGCCTTGTCTGATCCTTGAGCTCATAGACTTCTAAGTTTTCGCCGAGTTGGCATAACCCGGTCCATATTTCTTTTGCAGTCTTGCTCGTCATGACCTGTCTGAATACTTCTATATCCAAGGTCTTGAATATGACATTTTTGGCAATATTATCAAGGTTTGCCTTTCGTCTTTCTTGCGTTGATAGCTCGTGTCTTTCCTTGGGAACTTCTCGCAGCTCATTAGGATGCGCGGCATGTCGTACGTTTACTTTGTTGAACATGAACGGTCCGGTTTCTAACACATCAACCATCTCGTCATCTTGCGCGTAGAGATGGGTTATTAATCGTATCTTCCATTCAAGGAAGTTTTTCCCTGCTAAACATAGGAAGCTGGTCTTATAAAGTCATGGTTAGTATAGAAAATATCAGGTAACCCGCTCTGATACCACTTGTTAGGATCGGTTTACACGTTTAAAGGGGGTGAATAAACATTTGTCTCTTTTTGGTAGTTAACCGGTTAGGATCAATACCGGTACTTGATATTTTCTAAGTGTGATTTGTGTGGAAGCAAGTCGGTCGGTTTTAAACCAAGACTGATGATAAGTGTGATGTGTTTGTGTGTGTGAAGAGACAACGGTTTGTTTCTGGAAGTTCGGAGTTAACTCTCCTATGTTTCCCCTTCTTTCCCGCAAGGAAGGTTCACTAGATCTTCAGTTATACACCATTGTACAACCTACCCAGCTGCCATTAGCTTTAATCTAGTGAATCACCTAGGCAGTCGTATAATACAATCCACCCACTTCAACAGCTTTTTGCAGTCCGTCGGAAACAACTCACTCACTCACTTACTAACCGAACAGGTCTACGCACAGTGAGGACAACACTTTCTATTTTCTTTCTTCACTTGAGAGATTTAATTTGTATCTTGGCTTTGATTTCTTGTGATAAAGTGTCGTGTCTCTTCAACGCCTCTTCTCTGATATATAGCTGATCTTTGTTGAAGAAGACCGTTGTGAGATAGCTCCTTGTAGCAAACACTGCATTAAATGCACTTTACCCAAAATGAGTATTGCCCGGCCTTCATAGTAGTTCGCGCTGTGCCAATTGCTTTTTTCTTTTTAAGCTTAGCTTGACTTCAACTTGGTTCCTCCTGCAAGCCTTACATTGAATGCCTCAACAGAAGAACAAATTTGAATCTCCGTACACGTGGCATGTCCGGTATCTGATGTCCGGTTTATGGCGCGCTTGTGAACTGCTGACTGGTATCCGGTCTTGAGTCTTCTTTTAACCGGTATACTCAGTCAGATTTGGACAATCACCAAAACTGTTTATTCTGAATTCTTCGATTCACGATTTCTAACATGTTCAATAATCTTATGGTCCAATGTCGTACACATAGCTACTTAACGGCCCGTTTGCTTTCTCACATTAGGCTAGATAATATTAATAATAGTATATGTATTATAGTGTTTGGTTAGTTTTGATCCAGCCCCTTATTAGAGGCAAGCCCATTATTATCTAAGAGCCCGACATATATAAGTAAAAAGAAGATGAATGAGATAAATTATATTGGGCATTATATACTAGCTTATTGTTACCTCTCTTTTTACCAACTTCGCGGCGACCCGATTTTTCGGACAATCACGGGGAGGAGTTCCTGGATTAAGAGAGGCGGATTTTTTGGATGATGCTCCAATGGGATGGCGGCTTGTATGGTTCTCGAGGTTTCCTCGGGAGTTTAACTCGAGGAACTCTTCAGGTTGTACCCTCGGGAAAAGGAGGAAAGTGAACGAATGATCCCGAGGAAGACAGTAAGCCTACTCTGCCTCGCGAAGGTTTGCCAAGGCTAAAAGGGAAGGTTTCTTCTGGTCGAGGGAGAAGTTGGTATGAGGTTGGGGCCGCGCACGGTCTCCCCTCATTGGCGACTAATCGAATGTGGGATAGAAGAGACGAGTGGAAAAGAACGTGGGATCGTGCGAGGCGTGTGGAATGCAGCCATACCTGAAGGCCGAAGAGCACGGAATGTGTGGAAAAACCGCCGAGGACCAGATATGTCCAATAGGAAACTATACATACCATTATGCACACCTAAAGTGCGCCATTCATCGACTCCGTTACCATTTTTCCAATACTTTCATCACTATTTTCGCATTAAATTTCACTTTACACTATCCGGAGAGGAAACCACTCTCTTGACCAAAGCAAGATGGTAAACGCCATCCCACCCCTAATCTTTTTTACAGTTTTCGGATCAAGCGCGCAACGTTATTTCTACGAGAAGAAGCTCATTAGTCGTTTACGCGGATGTCATTTTTCGACGGCATACTTATCACGGGCCTTTTACTTGTTTTTATAACCAAATGCTGAGTTGATTAAAAGACTATTAGCCCCATACTAAATGATTGTTATCTATACTCTGTGCCAGAGGATGGTATAAATCGTAAGTTGGTCTGGCAATTAAAAAGAATATTATATACTAAATTAAAAGAAAATCACCATTTTTTATATTATCAAAATAACCATTTTATTTTTGACTTTTAACAAATAAAGTTAAATATTAAATAGCACAGCGTATGACTAATAGCTAGTCAGTATTGTTCTTGTATCGAAACAAAGGATGACAAACAATTTTTGTTAGTTAATTATAGTCATGTGTTACTCTGTTGCAAATATGAGATACTGAGATTTGAGAGGGAACCCTAAAAATTAGTCAATCATGGCGAATTCGTCGCAGGACTTCTCAGTGATGGTTCTAGCATCGGATCTCGGTATCGACGCCCGACCCTTTTTCACTAAATCAGAAGACGATGTGGAGTGGCACGATTGCCCTACGCTACTTCCCTCACCCAGCGACGACGATTTCTCCGACCTCGAAGCGCTCCAATTCCTTCGCCTGGAGAATGGATTGGATAAGGACGGAAATCGCATATTCCGAGTCGTTGGAAGATATTTCCCCGGTAACTAACTTATTTGCTTTCAGAGCTGCTTTATATTTTTCCTGTTGTGGTTCCATGTGTTTGTTCTCTCACTGGGGTGATTTTGCTTGCTAAGCTTGGAAAATTCTATCTGTTTAACTGGATATCAATGTACATCGATGATATGGCTGATTGTTTTTTCCTTAGCTGATAACTTCTTAGGGATATCACACATGTAGCAATTGGGATTTTGGAGGAACAAGTCGTGTAATTTTTGTAATTCTGCAACCTTGTTGATTAGAAGCTGTAGGTAGGGTTCCCAGTTGGAGTTTCGAAAGTGTTTCTTATTTTCTCTTGTACCCTGACGAAGAACACCGTAACTGCTCTATCTAAGACTGAAACTGATGATTCTCGGAATTATTTCCGCTAATCTTAGTTTGAGCTTCTTGGGGGGAAAACATTAAACACATTGGTTGGGCTTTGGTTCATCATGCTGTTAGATTGGCTTCTTAGTTTGTTCCTCTTGCTGATATATCGTTGATGGTTTTAATATATAGCCACTGTGATATCTGGCGAGAGGCTGAAAAAGTACGTATTCAACAAGTTCATGACTGAGTTGGCAGAAGGCCCATTCTGCGTTCTATACATACATACTAACGTTCAGAAAGAAGACAACTCGCCAGGCATCAGTATCCTGCGATGGATCTACGAAGAACTACCCGACGATTTCAAAGACAGGCTTAAGGTTGTCTACTTTGTTCATCCAGCACTCATGTCAAGGCTTGTCATCGCCACCCTCGGAAGGTTCTTCTTAAGCGGAGGGTAACGTAATTCTTAAGCTGTTTTAACCTCACGTGGTTATCTCAAATTCACCTCCACTGATTGCTCTACTCCCTATTTTGATTTTGTTCTTTTCTTCCCATCAAATTGTATGTAGGCTGTACTGGAAAATCAAATATGTAAGCCGCCTTCAATACCTATGGAATGATATGAAGAAGGGCGAGGCTGAGATCCCAGAATTCGTTTCAGAGCACGACGATATCTTAGAGCACAGACCTTTGACTGATTACGGAATCGAACCCGACCCTTTTCACTTGACCGAGATTCCGACGACTGCCTATGGAATGGGAAGGTATGAAGCTAGTTGGCAATCAAGAGATTTCCATTGATGAATAAATGTTTCCTTGTGGTGTTTGTCTTCCTTCAGTCAATGTACTGTTTGTTTTCTGCTACCACTAAAGCAATGTTTACTGCTCGTTAATTGTGACTGTAATATAATCCTACTGTGTGGGCTCTGGTTTTACTGTTGTGTGCATATTTTATTACAAGACGACTTTTGATATGGTTGTTGTACAGTCTGTTTCTGAAAGCTGTCCACAGGCACACTAAGGCATAGCATAATAATATGTTTAATCTTATTAGTTCCTCAAGCTATAAAATGGATCTCTTCGACACACTGGAATTCGATTAAGTACAAGCACGTCGGCCATACATTATACATTAGAATGACTGATGATCGTGAACGATCCAATTATATAGAATTGCGGTTAATAGAATGAATTATGGTGATGATTTATTGCACTTTAGGAATCGTTCTTGCTCGTAACAAGAAACCTAGACATTCTCAAGGGATACTTGCATATACGAGCGATTACATTCTTTTTTGAGCGGTAAAATTGCGTAATTCTATTCACGTCTGTTAGATAAAGTGAATGAATTAAAAAGAGGTGTGCTAAAAAGAGCATAAATGTTACAATGTACATTTGAAAAGGTACCGAATAGTACATTGGCAAAAGGTACATAAGAAAATGCATTTTTCTTTAAACATATGATGCCTTTTAGAGATGAAAAGATACATGCAAAATGGTATCTTGTGTACCTGATGACACATGGTAATGGGCCCTACTATTATAAATACCCCACATGAGTGAGTATTTCAAAATATAGAAAAAAGATAGAACAATTCTCTGCATTTTATAAAACGCATAGCATATAGTCTTTTAGGGTTCATCCATTTGTGAGACCCAAAAAAGAGTAAGTTCACCGAAGTTTAGTGTATTTGAGATACCGCTATACACTAAACGTAAGTCGTTGTATCTCGGAGACGTTTTTCTTAACCGTGGGTATTAGCAGAGCAATTTCGTCTTCAGGAGAGCGTGTTTCACGTGCCTCGACTTGTGGTTCGCGTTACTACTTTCGTAGGAGTTCACTTTCTATTTCTGAAGACAACGTCAACCTATTAGAAACTACAAGATAGATAACAACATCCACATAAATTCTACCTGCCCCCTATTAATTATCTCATAAATAATGGTATTATTTCTACATTGTTAATTCGTTCTCTAAATTTCCCAAACTTATACAACAATATTCTCTTTTTACTGATACTTTTATGAGTTGTTATTGGTAATTCTGTTCACATCATCATGGATACTATTTGCGGCACCTATTAATTATCAGGTAAGTAACTGTATGATTTTTATGTTTTTAATTTGTTTGACTAAATGATTCCTGAATCGTTGCCTTTAGTAATATAATTAAGTGCTATGATCGGATTACTCACACCACCATGGATTATAAAATTGTAAATTGTACGTTTTGAGGGGTGTTGTAATGAACTGAGATCGAAACTAAGAAGAATGATCGAATGATCGATCTTGAGAGAGAGATTGAGTTCATGAGAGACATTAGAGAAGAATTGTAGGCGAGAGACAAGAAAAGAGAGATTAGATTGGGAATTATATCATTTGCTTGATGAAAATAGATGTCAATTACATTACTTATACTAACATAAATGATACCAAATGAATAACTAAGCCCAAAAGCCCAATTACTCCTTCTCGAGTCATTACAATACTCCCCCGTTTGAGACGTCCTTGTCCTCAAGGACGATAGTGCAAAATCCCGACAAAGCGAGGGTAATACCACGGCCACCGCTTGCACCTTTTCCACGATCAAGGAAAAGATGAACTCTCAAGTACAATGTTTTGCTTACATTGCGCATCCGTAAAGCTGCTTCGAAACTTGTAGTATAGAAGGATTTTCCGCCACAAGTGCATACGCTTCACCTTCGCCCACCCGAGCTTTAGGAACCCCAAGCCCTGTGGTCAATGTAGCCAAATCCACTATCCTCTGTGCACTTACGTTACAAGTGTTCACCAAAACATCGGCGAGTGTACGTCTTCCTTTAGCATCTGAATTGTTGAACTCAACACCCTTCTCATTTGAAACTGCTTGAGGTCTCATACATGCTCCATTAGGGGATGGCAATGGGTAGGGTATGGGTAGACCCACTTAGACCCATATCCAAACCCAATTAAAATAGATGGGTATGGACCCTACCCAATATTTGATGGGTCCAATTAATTGGGTATGGACCGAAATCCATTAAATTTAACGGGTAAACGGGTCTTAATTGGGAATTGAAGGAATAATTAACTTTTAAAAGAAAATTAACTAAATGAGCCAATAAGTACTTTGTAGTATCAATTAATATAACAATAGCAATGATAGCAATAGTCATTAAGCTGTTAAATAAGAAATGATTACAAAGTTTGATATTTAAGAATTACGAAAACGAAAAAACTGTTCATTTTATAAGTAGTATATATTTATTATATATAGTAATATTGTAAAAAGTTATTTATTTCTCATTACAGCCTCAAAAGCTGGTCATGCGTTACATACAGCAATGCCTGCGGGACGTAGTATATGAACTAGAGATCCAAACGAATCGAACCGAATCGAATCGCATACCACAATATTCTATTCGTATTAGTATGTCAATCGAATATGAATACGATTACTCGAGTATTTAAACGAATCATAAAATCGGTTCTTATTCGAATTCGAATATTTTCTTGAATATTCGAGTCGAATATCGAATATTTGTATTCAAAGTAATCTTTTATTATCTATTCAATAAAATATAAATAAGTTATATTTGAAATATATATTGAATTGTTATAAATTATATTTTGTAAGAAAAATCATCAAATTTGGGATATGATATGTTAGATTAATGGCTTGAATTAAGAGAGAATATTGACTTGACCAATGCTTCAATTAAATAACTAATCTACAAATCTCTCTCTCTCTCTCTCTCTCTCTCTCTCTCTCTCTCTCTCTCTCTCTCTCTCTCTCTCTCTCTCTCTCTCTCTCTCTTTCTCTCTCTCTCTCTCTGTGTGTGTGTGTGTGTGTGTATCCTATCATGTATAGCCACGCCCACTATACCGGGCCACAATCGGACATAGATAAGAACTGTAAGTTCAGATTTTAGTTTAAATAGTTTTGGTAAATGGGTAAATGGGTAATATCCATTTAAGATCCAAATTAATTTAATTGGGTCTGGATCTGATCCAACCCATTAAGTTTAATTTTTAAAGACTCATACCCATAATTAATGGGTAGGGTCTTATGGGTATGGGCAGGGTCCAAAAAAAATTGCCATCCCTACCATTGATCATTATCTCACACGTTGCAACAATGAAGGGAACCTCGACTCCGCTCGGCTTGATTTGACCAAGAACTTCAGCAACATCAGACATTGCAGCTGAAAAAACAATCTCGGGTAGACTTTCGGTCACTTCAGCCATAACATCTAACTGCTTTCGGCCAAGCTCAATCGCATCATATAAACTTTTAGGTTACATTCTACCTCGTAACTCACCGCCAAGACCGTCAATAAACCGAGAAATGAAATAATCCTCGAAAAGATCTAATTCATCGCCCATGGGTATGTCCCATATTAAATCTTTAAATTTGCTAACATAATCCGAATACGAACCAACATGCCTAAGGTCTTCGAGTTCGTTGAATGCTTTAGCATCACAGGGATCCTCAAACCTAGCCGAAATCAAACAACAAACTGCTCCCAATCCATTTCCACTTGTTTTCCCAACTCATACCACACAGCAGCCTTTCCTTCGAAATGATGAGAAGCTAACAATATTTTCTGATTATCTAAAAGGTATTGTATGACCTCAGCGAACACATTTGATTATCCACGCGCTAGGATTTGTACCATCCGTCAAACCTTGGGAAATCAACTAGAGGTGGCAAAAAACTATATGACTCAGATTGACTACCAACTCGACCAACAGCATCACAGAGGTTGAATCGTAGCTGTAAATTACCCAAAATATTTCCATCGTCCAACTTACTTGCATTGTATTTTTCCTTCACCTGTTGCCCACTTGATTTCCAATTCGCTATGACTTACCTCGCCCGGCAGATAACACCCGTTGAAATCACAACTCCTTCAGATCTGGCTTGAGCTTCTTGTATCTCGTTGAAATTGATAGGATTCGCCATTGATGAAATCACAGGCCAAGGACGAGTGCTCTGATACCAATTGTAATGAACTGAGATCGAAACTAAGAAGAATGATCGATCTTCAGGGAAGATTTAGAGTTCATGAGTGACATAAAGGTATCTCCAAATGTGACGCCAAATGGTGGCGTTCCACTGGAGATTTAAGGGTGGAGGAGCTCCAACCGACCGGCAAACGCCACCCTATTCACATCGGGTGCTACAGTGCCCTGCTACCTTTTGCTGGTACTGTTCATCCGCGGATCTTTTTTATTTTTTTTATTTTTTTTTATTCTTTCAGGAACAAGACTGAAATAAAAATACAAATTGAAGGATTTTTTCATGACAAAAAAACTTGAAATTGTTCTGCAGCAGCTAGGGAAGAAGATGAATAGTGGAGAGATGAGAAAGAAGATGACTTGATTTATAACAGAAAATAATATAATATAGCTTATCTACAAAAAATTAGATTATTAAGAAGGGCATTCAACACTTAAATACCTACATCAATAAATATAAAACAGATCAGTCCTTTGTCAGATGGATTTTTAAACTAGGTACCTAGTTGAATTTTATTTTACTGATAGGTACCTAACCGACGGATTTACCCCTACTAAAACTGCTTATTTACATCTTTTACCTACTTTTCTTATTTCACGTTCGTTCCTTCATAAACGAAAAAAAGAAAAACCGCACAACCCTTTCCAATTGCGCGATTTAATCCCAGAAATCGACCTTGTTCCCTTCGTTAGTCGCAGTATTGCCCGTCTGTCTACACGTTCGTCGTGGTATTGCCCGTCTGAAATCGATAGGTAAGTCATTCGCAGTATTGCCGTATGTCTGTCCACTCGCTCGCGGTATTTTCGTTATCAATAGGCTTGTATCTAGTTTTATTTTGCCGTAATTCGTTGTGTTTAAGCATTTTCGGTTAGTGTTCGTAACAATGGCTGTGTGTTTTTGGAATGAGATTAATTTATTGTTCGATTAGGGTTTTTTTGTGCGTGTTCAGATGGGTGGATAGTCTCGATTTGGGTTATTTGGAATGGGTCGATTTAGGTTTTCTCGAATGGGTCAATTTTGGTTTTTTCCAATTGGGTCAATTTGGTACTACATTATCACTGCTTTTGGTACTATCTGTTTGGGCAAATTGGTACCCCTTTTGTGAATAAAATGGTACTGCGTGTTAACAGTGGTTTTTCCAAATGGGGTCAATTTGTTTTGGTAGTACATTATCACTGCATTTGGTACTCTATGCTTGAGAAAATTGGTACCCGTTGTGTGAATAAAATGGTAGTACTTGTTAACTGGTTTTTTTGAATGAGGTCAATCTGTTTTGCTACTACATTATGACTGCATTTGGTACCTCTGTTTGGGCAAATTGGTACTCCTTGTGTCAATAAAATGGTATTGCTTGTTAACAGTGGGTTTTCGAAAATGGGGTCAATTTGTTTTGTACTATATTATCACTGCATTTGGTACCCTCTGTTTGGGCAAATTGATACCCCTTGTGTGAATAAAATGGTACTGCTTATTAACAGTGGGCTTTTTGAAAATGGGGTCAATTGTTTTTGCTATTACATTATCACTGCATTTGGTACCCTCTGTGTGGGCAAATTGGTACCCATTGTGTGAATAAAATGGTACTGCTTGTTAAAATTTTTGTTTTTTTACAGAAATACCTCCGCGGAACAGATTTGAGCTGTCTTCCAGGTGCCATCCTGCGCTCTTTCGATCTACCATGAGCAATTTGAAGGGTAGCATGACCCCTGATAAAAAAGAAGCTATAAGAAGGTCCCCGTTTTATTTTTTAGATATGCCTAAGATGTCGCATTCGTTTGCTCGAATCATGGCATTGATAAAGTGTTGTAGTGTAGAGGCGAACCGTTTAGGTTGGGGGAGAATACGGATGTGGTATTCTCCCCACGGGAATTTAGTTTGGGGAGCAGTTGTATGCTAGATCTTCTTCAGTAAGTTTCTGGAATATGCTGTGAGACTCTTTGGAGACTGTGTTGTTTAGTTTGGTTAACTTATTTTGTGTTGGGGATGAAACTGTTTTGAGACCTTTGGTAGTTTATGTTGGTTTTTCTTTTGTGCATGGACGGCCAGTGTTGTGCTGTGTTAGTGTAGTTTTCTGTGTTGTGTAGTTCCATGCAGTACCATATATTTTTATATACCCATATCTTATCTTCTACCTACAGCGTACCATAATATACATGTTAACTGTACCATTATTAAGCATAGCAAATCAGGACTTGTGAAGTACCTAAACTAATCGACACGTGGTGTGTGAATGAAAAGTGCGACAAGTAATAATTAAAACGATTACCTAATTACTATCACCAACGTGCGATAGGCAGTGAACCTATCGTTTGTAGTGCAGCAACGTGAGTAAACGAGTATCGAACACAAGGAATAAATCAAGTACTAGTAATGACCTATCGACTCGATATTTAGCCTAAATAAAATACGCAAATTGTTTGACGACTTAACCTAACAGATCGCTCCTAAATCAACTAAAGATTCAAATAACATGCTTAAAACTGATTCGAATCCCGCTAGGTGTTATCGACTAAGACAATAAAATCGTTCCTACGTGATCTTGACTAAATCGCAGTAATTTCCTACCCGCTCGTGAATTTGCTGTCGCCCTAAACGCTCGCGGGGATCTAAAATTCAATAATTACTAACGGCGAGGATCGAGTATTTGCTTTCGCCCTATACTCGAATCCTATCTTCTATGAACGGCCTAAACGTTGTTTAGCTGTCGCCCTAAACGTTTTTCCACACGATCACTTTAACAATAGACATATTAAAGCGACGAAACATATTCATAGAACGATAAATAGTCAAAACACAAAGTCACGATAATACACGTCTTAAGTACGACTAATGCTAGCGTTCATCTAATCCGAAACACAAACGGGATTTAGCTACGCATAATAGACGAGATAACAACGAGGATTGTAGAGAACAGAGAAGAAGAACTCATGATCTTGAATAATGGCGAATTATTGATGCTTGCTTGATAAATCTTCGTTCTCTGATCAACTGGGCGTGATTGCGTCGTTGCTTCGTCTCTTGCGCTCCGGGATGTAATTCCGTGTTCTTTTCACCCTAAATTCGTCCCTAAATGGTTTGGATTTGATCTCTGGTAACTTGTGTCTTTTTCTGGGTCGAATTCGGGCTTTTTACACTGATTTCCGTGTCGGTCACGGCCTGGGACATGGACCGTCACGGCCGTGACCAACATCGATCGCGTCTCGCTCTTTCTGCCCTTGGTCACGACCAAGTGCATCGTCGGTCACGGCCGTGACCATCATCCGTGGGGTTCTCTGCCTCGCGTCACGGCCAGACGCATTAAGCGTCACGGCCGTGACCATCATCAGCGTCCCTCTCCATCGCGCACTGTCCCTCGTCACGGCCGTGACGCGTAATGCGTCTGGCCGTGACCGAGGGCAGTGTTGCCCTTTTCGCACCGTTTTGCCTCGTTTTCGCTCCTTTTCGCCCGAAACTCGTCCTAAGCTCCTTCAACAATAAAACAAGTGTAAATATATCGAATAGATGCATAATTTAATTGCTAAAGCTCTATTATACCCCGAATAAATACTACGATAAATGCATTGAAATGCGTTTATCAAACCTCCCCACACTTAAGCATTTGCTTGTCCTCAAGTAAATTAGAAATCAGGTAAGGCATCAAACTAGGATAACGGCACGATTGTTCGCAATTTATCATCAAAGCTAGAAAGCACAAAAGGAATCAAGCAAACAATCACGGACATTACACTAATAACTTGCACTCGTCGTCCTGAATTTTCTTCGCAGTGTTAATCGAGACTCATACCTCCAAGGATTCACTCAAATCACTCAAGTGTATAGGCTAGTATATGATGAGTCGCTCAATTCGTGCACTAGTCGAACCCCTGCCATAACTTGCAAGTTAATCGCATCTCGACTATTCAAAGCGGCAAGTATAAATCTGAGGGTCTTTTTGGGAAAAACGGGTCGAACAATCATGAAGCGGCAAGCATAAGTAATGAACACTTAATCTCAGAGCTAGGACACGTGATCGAAAATTTTCAAAGAACACAGCATGATCAAACAGACAGTCACACGTCCAACATAAGACTCGACGTTCTCGCTCCAAAATTCTAGACTTTTCTGCTCGACCCTCTCAACTCAGTTTCCTTTCATTTTCTGCCCTTTCACCTTGGTTACGCTCTACTTTTGTGCACTGCCCTTATTCCCTAAAAACATCAAGGTTCGGCTTTTGTCGCAAAGAATACATCGTCACAGCGAATGCCGTGTACCTAGGGATACTTATTACCGAGACCTATATCTTGCCAAAGGGTTATGGGCAGGCTTATGCAAGGGATCGGGTCATTTCAGAAAACGGTCAAGTAAGGGACGAGTCATTTCACGAATAGCAGATAAGAATATCAAATCAAACACTGGGACAGTGACTTTCAAGTTCGACTTCTGCTTTATTCTAATCAACTCAGGCTCATAAAATCTCTGGAGGTTTATTCGGGTCGGTGGCTTCTATAACATACGAGGTACGCAACAAATAGGCTCAGGCTCAACGTGGCCAACTAATGGGGTTCGTCATGGTTAAGAAATTTTTTTTTGGCCCTGGACTTGCTTACTAATGCCCTCATCATTTTCACACTCGCACACCAAAACAGTTTCAACACGCATCAGACAGGCAAGTTCTAGAGAGATATAGACTAGGCACGTCACACAACCAAGAAAAATGAGCGTAAGCTCGTCAGGCTCAAACTCTCACACGAAACAGGGTTATGTGTACGGATCTCTCAAGACAGTGCTATATCTATTCAGGCAGATAAGATTCAATCAGTCATGCATGTCCTAATTGCTCACAGAATTTCATAGAATGCAGACCAACTCGAGATAAGTGCAAACAATCATGCCTGATTCAGTAATTCATGCCTTTCCAACGAACTCAACGACTCACGGACACGTCATAAAAATTTAAAAATTTTCACGCAAGTTCTAAAACTGAATTTCCCTCCCCACACTTAAGTCAGACGTTGTCCTCAACGTAAAAAATAATAAAAGGGAAAGAAAAAGAGTTTAAAAGAAGGGGACTCCCCTGACGTGGTCGTGTCGTAGTTGTTTATTATGCGCGTGAAGGTCGTGTTGTAATCCATTAGGCGTATCCTGGCGCTAGCTAGAGAGCAATAGACACGAAAAGAGTAGTCATAAGATTAACTAGAAACATAGTTATAAGCGCCATGTCATAAAGAAACACACGCGACTACGCAAGCAAACGCAATGTCATAAATGATAAAGAAGAAATCCCTAAGGTGGCGGCGGTGGCGGTGGTGATGGTGGCCTCGGGCGCAGGAAAGCCATCGACTGCTGGGAATACTTGAGCGCCGTGTCCATGGCTTGAAGGGCCTGGTTGTAGCGCTCCAGCTCTGCATCGTAACGGCGGTGGGCTTCCTCGTTCTGGCACTCGTACTCTTCCTGTCGGCGCCGAGTCTCTTCGTTGTATCGCCGGAGCTCGTCATCCCTCTGTAGCGAGTCGGCGTTCATGCGCATCATGTCCTGGCGCAGTGCTTCAAGGTCGGCCGTTGAAGCGTACGGGGCGACGATTCGCCCTGATGGTAGCCAGAGGAAAATGAGGGCTCTGCAGTCGTCGTGTCCGTCTCACTGGGTGTGGGCCGTCGATGTAGAGCTGGTCGTCGGGGATAGCTCCTTGGTCGGTCTGGCCGCGATACATCTCGTGCCAGATATTCACCTTGTTGGCGCGAGTCCAGGTAGGCGCCTTCACGAGCATCTTCATCCTCACCAGTGCCTCCTCGTTCACTGGGTGACGCCCGCCTACTACCTCCATCTCGGGTGCATTCGCCGGCCAGTAGCGTAATCCTTTGATCACCTTGGTGATCAGTGGGCCGACGGCGATCTTGCCATGGGATCGTGCTTCCGCCTGAGCACTGAAGGCGTGGGACACCGCCATCCCTATATTGATCCGTTCGCCTCGGTGCATCTGGATCAGGTAATACAGATCGCGGAGGGTAACTGCTCCGTGTGAGTCACCCCTCGGTGTAAGCGAGGTCGTCAGGAGGCGGTGAATATAGCGTAGTCCTGGGCTTCTCAGCGCAGATGCCTTCGACGTCTTCGCGCTGTATGTCGGCTCGCCAGGTCGAGCGATTTCAGCTCAGCACCCCCGTTGTCTGCCCGGTGTATCGAAGAAGGTCACGAAGGTCCGGTGTGGGGGCTCTGGGACTCCAAGTGCATGGCACACATTGTCGGCCCTTACTATATGCTCTTCGTTGAACGCGCGAAAGCGGATTGTGTGGTCGCCGTATTCGTCGAAGGAGAACGTGGCAAGGAACTCCAAGCTGAGTTCCTTGTATGCTGGTTCGTCGATGGCCAGGAAGGTGTTCCATCCGCTGAGTGAGAAGTACTGGGCGACCTGCTGGTCGATGTGGTACTTCGCCAATGTCTCGTGATCGATCTGGTCCATGGCTATGAACTCCATTTCCTTCAGCCGGGTGTATCGTGCCGCCTGGGCCTCGTCAGTGAACTGGCCCACGGCTTCTAGCATTGTCGGCGGGGGCCCGCGTCGCCTTTGACGAACGGGCGAACGCGAGGCGGGGTCACGTGAGGCTGAGGATCGACTTTTACCCATAGTACCTGAAAGTGAAAGTGTGAGCTCAAAGAGATAGCAAATAAACGCAAACAACCTGACTCGACCAAAATATTTACAGGAGACATGTAATCTCGATCACATGCAAAAGTTCAAAGCGGCATTTTGTCGAACACGTTACGGGCAAGTTGGGATAAGCATATCAAATCCAAGATTAAAGTTCCTAATCAACAAATTACGCATACCCAACATGTCAGTAGCATGTAATCATCATAAAATAGCACGAAGAACATGAAATAGGGTGTAATTTCGAAAAGCCCCAAAATCGAAATTAGGGTTCTTCGTAAACATGTCGCAATTCAACGTCAATTCACGTAATTAAGCATGATTAAAGGGCTCCTAGCATGTATCTATCAATAATAGGGCAAGAGAAACACAAAATGATCCCAATTCCAAAAGCCCCAATTTCGAAAATTAGGGTTCGTCATCAAAAATCCGAAAATTCGCACTAATTTCAACGAATTACGCATACCCAATAGTAGATATATCATGTAATGGGCAATTAAGAACATATTCATTAACAAATTCGACGAGATTTTCCACAAGTTAGATCAAGATAGTGTAAAGAAGAAGAAAATTCATACCTTCGCGTTTTTGATGATATAAAGAGACGAATTGTGATGTTTAGGTTGTGGAGTACCGGATTAGGGAGTGGTGCGGCGGGCTTAGGTGGTGGAAGGGTGATTTTGGGGTGGTAGAAGGTGGGGGAGGCGAGAGGTAGAGAAAGAGAGAGGAAAAGATGAAGAAAAAGGGAAGAAAAAGGTTTTTTTATAACTTAAAAACGCCAAGGTCACGGCCGTGACCTATATAGGTCTTGGCCGTGACGCTAGGCAGCGGCCTCTCTCTGCCGACAGTCACGGCCGTGACATGCTAGTCACGTGGCCGTGACGCTAGGCAGCGGCATCCACTGCCGCTAGTCACGGCCGTGACATCTATGTCACGAGCCGTGACAAAATCGGAAAATATATTTTTTTATTTTATTTACTTAATTAATTTTTTTTTAATTAATTAATTTTTTTTTTTTAAATTTGGCTTCACGGCCGTGACGGCTTAAGCCGTTGGCCGTGACAAGAGGCAGTGTGCGCCTCTGGAGTATGTCACGGCCGTGACAGCTTAAGCATCCGGCCGTGACACGAGGCAGAGAGTGCCTCGCTCGTGCGTCACGGCCGTGACTGCTTAAGCAGTTGGCCGCGACCCGATTTTTTTTTATTTACTAAGGCTATACCTAAGACATAAATGAAAATACCTGGGTTGCCTCCCAAGAAGCGCTTACTTTACCGTCTTTAGCCGGACGTCGTTTCGTTCGTTCACGTCTGGAAGTCCAGGTACAGCACTTCCCTCTCGGTCGCGTCTTCCTCGCCAGCGAGATAGTGCTTCAACCTATGGCCGTTCACCTTAAAAGTACCCTGCTCCATACCTGAAATCTCAACAGTACCATAAGGAAAAACACGGGTAACAGTGAACGGTCCTGACCAGCATGATCTAAGCTTGCCAGGAAAAAGCCTAAGTCGAGAGTTAAAAAGAAGGACTTGGTCCCCTTCCTGAAACTCTCGCCTTTGTCGAATCTTTTTATCATGATAGGCTTTAGAGCGTTCCTTATACATGCGAGCGTTATCGTAAGCCGATAAACGCCACTCGTCTAATTCATTGATTTGGAGTTCCCGCTTTCCGCCGGCGTTCCCCAAATCAAGATCCAAGGACTTAATGGCCCAATATGCCTTAGAGCATCTCCAACAGGGGGGTTTCCCCCACCCTAAACACCATATATGGTGTTGGGGGAGCTCCAACAGTCCCCCAAACTCCACCCCATTCCCAGGGATTGCTACAGTGTTCCCCTACGTATTGGGGGGCACTGTTCACCCGCTATACAGTTTTTATTTTTATTTATTTTTCTTTTTTTTTACTTTACTTATAAGCTCCACCCAATTAGTTTTAATTTTTAATTATTTAATTAAATAGGTAAGAAACGAATATATACTTTAATAAAATTTTAGTTATAGTATTAATTAGTAGGTTTAGAGAAAAATATAGAGGAGATTGTTGGAGTTAACAGTACTGTTTAAACTGTATATATAGAGGAATTTAACTATAGCAACTTTATACATAGTGGGAACGGTTGGAGATGCTCTTATGCTCTATTTCTACGGGAAGGTGACATGCTTTTCCATAGACTAATCTATATAGTGTAGTACCTATGGGGGTCTTATACGCAGTCCTATATGCCCAAAGTGCATCATTCAACTTGTTCGCCCAGTCCCTACGATTCCCCTCTATAGTTTTATCTAGAATGCATTTCAATTCGCGATTCACTACTTCGACTTGACCACTAGCTTGGGGATGGTACGGGGTGGATAGGCTATGGTTAACACCGTAACGTTCTAAAGTGCGTGCAAACTGGGTGTTACAAAAGTGGGTGCCTCTATCACTAATGATGCATCTAGGTGCCCCAAAACGTGAAAATAATGCTCGCAAAAATCTAACGACTACTCTAGCGTCGTTTGTGGGTAAGGCTTGCGCCTCGGCCCACTTAGACACATAATCGACGGCAACTAGGATGTACTTATTATTGTATGAGCTAGGGAATGACCCATAAAATCTATGCCCCATACATCGAATATTTCGCATACCAAAATGAAATTTTGAGGCATTTCATCGCGTTTGGAGAGATTACCTGCGCGCTGACACTGATCACAAGTGTCAACGTACCTTTGGGCGTCCTTGAAAATCGTGGGCCAGTAGAATCCCACTCTCCAACACCTTCTAAGCGGTTCTGTTTGCTGCGTAGTGTCCTCCGGTTGGTCCATTGTGGCAATGTCTAAGGATTTGCGTCGATTCTGGGGCGGCCACGCATCGTCGGATCACCTGATCTGCACATCGCCTGAAAAGAAACGGGTCTTCCCAAAAGTAGTACCATAAATCAGAAAAGAATTTCTTCTTTTGCTGACTGGTGTACTCTTTCGGCAGAACCCTCGCAACAAGATAGTTAGCGTAATCTGCAAACCAGGGAGTATCGTGGCTTACCACCTGTATCGAATACAGATGCTCGTCTGGGAACCGGTCATGTATCGCCCTATCATCCTTATTATAGATCTCGGACTCCTCTAATCGAGAGAGGTGATCCGCTGCCAAGTTCTCTGCATCCTTCTTATCACGGATCTCGATGTCGAACTCTTGTAAGAGTAAGATCCACCTGATCAGCCGGGGCTTGGCATCCGGCTTTGCTAAGAGATACTTAAGAGCAGAGTGGTCAGTGAAAACAATAACTTCGGAAAGGATCAGATATGACCTGAACTTGTCGAACGCAAACACGACTGCCAACAACTCTTTTTCGGTGGTCGTGGAATTGGCTTGGGCTGCGTCTAGCGTCTTACTCGCGTAGTATATCGGCCTGAAATGGTTTTCCTTACGTTGCCCTAGCACGGCCCCAACTGCATAGTCACTAGCATCGCACATTAGTTCAAAGGGCAGCCCCCAATAAGGGGCTACCATAATAGGTGCGGCGATAAGTCTTTCCTTAAGTAAATTGAAAGCATGCAGACATTCTTCATTAAAATCGAACGGGACATCTTTCTCTAACAATCTAGACATAGGACGTGCAATCTTAGAAAAATCTTTGGTAAACCTACGATAAAATCCCGCATGTCCTAGGAAGCTTCTAATCAACTTCACGTTCGAGGGAACAGGCAATTTCTCTATAGTTTCTAACTTGGCTCGGTCAACTTCGATTCCTTTAGAGGAGATCTTGTGACCGAGGACTATACCCTCTCGAACCATGAAGTGGCACTTTTCCCAATTAAGTGCCAAGTTCGTTTCCTCGCATCGTGCGAGTACGAGTTTCAGATTTGACAAGCATGCTTCAAACGACGACCCGAAAACAGAAAAATCGTCCATAAATACCTCCATTACCTCACCTACTAACTCGTCGAATATGGCCATCATGCATCGCTGGAAGGTGGCTGGGGCATTGCATAAGCCGAATGGCATCATTCGGTACGCGAACGTCCCGAACGGGCAAGTGAACGTCGTCTTTCTTGGTCCTCGGGTGCTATGGGGATCTGTAAATAACCTGACAAGCCATCAAGGAAACAGTAAAATGAGTGACCCGCTAATTTTTCTAGCATTTGATCAATAAATGGTAAGGGAAAATGATCCTTTCTCGTGGCATCGTTCAACTTCCTGTAGTCGATGCAGACGCGCCATCCGGTCACTGTCCTCGTCGGGATCAGTTCGTTCTTGTCGTTGGTGACGACCGTCATGCCTCCTTTCTTTGGTACTACTTGGACCGGCACCCATGCGCTGTCTGAAATGGGATAGATCATCCCTGCGTCTAGCAATTTGATCACCTCCTTCTTTACCACGTCCTTCATGTTGGGGTTGAGCCGCCTTTGGCGTTGAGCGACCGGCTTGAAATCGTCCTCCATGAGGATCTTGTGCGTGCAATAGCTCGGGTTGATACCCCTTATGTCGGATATCTTCCACGCTAACGCCTTCTTGTGTGCCTTCAACACGTCTAAGAGCTGGCCCTTCTGTCCGTCGTCGAGGTTCGACGAGATGATGACCGGTAGCCCTCCATTGTTGCTCAGAAACGCGTACTCGAGGTGGTCGGGCAACGGCTTCAATTCCAGGACCGGTGGCTCCTCGACCGAGCTCTTTTCCTTGTCCTCTTCGCTGCTCTCGTCGATAGCTATGATCGGCTCGTCGACCTCTTCCCCACACTCATCGATCGCCATAAGTGTATGCATGTCGTGATCGTCGACCTGTGACAGACCTTGCACGGAAAAGAGAAAGTCGTGGTCAAATACGTCCAAAAAGTAACATTTATCATCCAGCTCGCCGCTCTTTTTCATCGAGTCGGCCATATTAAAGGTAACTTTCTCGCCGTCTACTGTCAGGGTCAAAGTCTCATTCCTAACGTCTATCATGGTCTCCCCCGTCGCTAGGAACGGTCTACCTAAAATCAAGGGAACATTCTCATCTTCCTCCATATCTAAAATAACGAAATCTGCGGGAATCACAAATTTATCAATTTTAACTAAGACATCCTCAATAACACCTCGAGGATACTTCAACGACCTATCAGCTAGTTGGAGGCTCATTCTAGTGGGTCGTGGCTCACCTAATCCTAAACGCTTGAACATAGAATACGGCATAAGATTAATACTAGCGCCTAGGTCTGCTAACGCACGCTCAATCACTAAATCTCCTATAAGACAGGGAATAGTAAAACTCCCTGGATCCTTGAGCTTCTTAGGGATTTTGCTTTGTAGAATTGCCGAGCATTCTCCTCGTAGGCAGACGGTGGAGACGTGTTCGAGCTTCCTTCTGTTCGTCAGCAGGTCCTTCAAGAACTTGGCGAAGCTGGGCATCTGCGTAATAGCTTCAACAAAAGGTAAGTTAATATGCAACTCTTTACACATACTCATAAATTTACCAAACTGAGCCTCGTTCTTGTCCTTCTTCAGTCGAGCCGGGTATGGGATCTTCGGCTGGTATGGCTTCACTGGTGGCCGCTGGATCTCCGTCAACTTTTCCTTCTCGGGCTCGACCTTCTCCTTCTCAGCGTCGGCCTTCTCGACATCGTCGCCCCTGACTCCTCAACTTCGGGCTCGTCGTGGCTCTCAAAGTTGGCATTCTCCTTGGCCTTCTTTTTGGCGGGCACTTCTTGCAATTCTCGCCCATTCCTTAGCGTCACCGCCTTGCAGTACTCCTTAGGATTCGGCTCGGTGTAGCTTGGGAGCGATCCCTGGGTACGCCCAGCCAACTGCTTCGCCATCTGGCCCATCTGTTGCTCCAGCTTTTTGAGCGAGGCGTCTGTGTTCTGAGCACGCAAGTCATTCGCCTCCATGTACTCCTCCATTTTCGTCATACGGCTCTTGTGGGCTGCGGTGGTGTCCTGAAATTCGTGAGGAGTGTCTTCATCATGTCCTTCATCTCCCTCATCTCGTCGGATCCTCCCGCGGGCGCGTTCTGGTACTGTCGTGGTGGCCCGTTCTGGAATCCGGAAGGTCTGGGCTGAAATCCTGGTGGTCCTTGGCTCTGATGGTTCTGATTCCCGTACGCCAGGTTTGGATGTGCCCGGGGCTGGAAACTTCGCTGGCCACCTTGGTAATTTCCCATATAGTCTACGTGTTCCAGTGGCTGCCCAAGTTGGCAATCTGAGGTCTCGTGGGCTGCACCGCAAATTCCGCACAAGGGCACGTAAGGCGTATGCTGCGTCGGTGCGGTGGTCGTTACGGCATTCACGGACTGAGTCTGCCCGGACTTGGGAAGCAATGCACCGATCACCGTCTGCAGCTGAGAGTTCGTCGAGGCGAGTTGTTGCTGGAGCGCCTCGATCTTAGCGTTAGTGGCCGTCTCCTCGCTCACTCCAAAGACGCCTGTGGTCTTCATCCTGGTATTGCCCCTCATGAAACTGTTCCTCGAGTAGTCCTCAATCAAATCCCACGCGTCGGTGGCGTTGAGCTTCACGAGCCCTCCTCCTGCGGATCCGTCTAACATATGGACCGTCTGATCATTGAGACCCTCGTGGAATCGGTTGATCTGGGCTGCCTTCGACATCCCGTGCTGTGGGCACCTCTTCAGTAGCGCCTTGTAACGCTCCCACACCTCATACAAGTTTTCGGAGTCCTTCTGGTGGAACAGAGAAATCTCCGTCTTCAATCTTAATACCTTTGTGAGTAGGAAAGTAGTGGTTGATGAAGGCGGCTCGCATCTCCTCCCAGGTAGTGATCGATCTGGGCGGCAACATATCCAACCAGTCTCTCGCTCTGAACTTGAGCGAGAACGGAAACAGCATCAATTTGATTGCATCGCCTGGGACACCATTGATCTTGATAGTGTCGGTCACCGTTAGAAACGCCTTCAGATGGGAGTAAGGGTCGTCATCTGGGTTGTCGTCAAACTGGGCCGTCTGAAAGATCATCTGAAGCCAAGAGTGCTTCAGTTCAAAGTTGTTGTTCTCGATCGGCGGGATGACTATTGCCGATTCCGTACCGCCTAGCGCGGCATTCTTGAGGAGGTCCTGAAGTGATGGTTCCTCCTCGGGAATGTTATGGACGGGCACTCGGTGGTCCGCCATGTCTACTTCTGTGTAGGGACTATCTACGGCTGCCTCTACACGTGAATTTTGGATGGATTCCTGCGAACTATCCTCTGAATAGCTAACTAAGTGGTCCTGCGAGCTAGTGGATGCTCCTTCGGTATCGTACTTAAGCTTCCTTCGCAACTTTCGTTCGAAATCCGGGTCGGCTTCAACGATGGGGCCCGATGGATGGCTTCGGGTCATTCACCGCTGAATCGTACCTTCAATGAGTGAGAAATAAAGATTAGCGGAAAAGTAAACAAATACGACGAATAAAAATACGAAATCAATAACGACGCAGGAAAACAACTAATGCAAATAACACAAATAACGCAAACAGTAAAAGCAAAGAAAACGTCGAAATCACAGTGGCTAAAGTACCGAACTACGGTGTTCCTAATATCAATTTATTCCCCGGCAACGGCGCCAAAAACTTAATCGACACGTGGTGTGTGAATGAAAAGTGCGACAAGTAATAATTAAAACGATTACCTAATTACTATCACCAACGTGCGATAGGCAGTGAACCTATCGTTTGTAGTGCAGCAACGTTAGTAAACGAGTATCGAACACAAGGAATAAATCAAGTACTAGTAATGACCTATCGAATTTGCTACCCGCTCACGAATTTGCTGTCGCCCTAAACGCTCGCGGGGATCTAAAATTCAATAATTACTAACGGCGAGGATCGAGTATTTGCTTTCGCCCTATACTCGAATCCTATCTTCTATGAACGTCCTAAACGTTGTTTAGCTGTCGCCCTAAACGTTTTTCCATACGATTACTTTAGCACATAGACATATTAAAGCGACGAAACATATTCATAGAACGATAAATAGTCAAAACACAAAGTCACGATAATACACGTCTTAAGTACGACTAATCCTAGCGTTCATCTAATCCAAACACAAACGGGATTTAGCTACGCATAATAGACGAGATAACAACGAGGATTTTTGAGAACAGAGAAGAAGAACTCATGATCTTGAATACTGGCGAATTATTGATGCTTGCTTGATAAATCTTCGTTCTCTGATCAATTGGGCGTGATTGGTTGCTTCGTCTCTTGCGCTCCGGGATGTAATTCCGTGTTCTTTTCGCCCTAAATTCGTCCCTAGATGGTTTGGATTTGATCTCTGGTAAGTTGTGTCTTTTTCTGGGTCGAATTCGGGCTTTTTATACTGATTTCCGTGTCGGTCACAGCCTGGGACATGGGCCGTCACGGCCGTGACCAACATCGATCGCGTCTCGCTCTTTCTGCCCTTGGTCACGGCCAAGTGCATCGTCGGTCACGGCCGTGACCATCATTCGTGGGGTTCTCTGCCTCGCGTCACGGCCAGACGCATTAAGCGTCACGGCCGTGACCATCATCAGCGTCCCTCTCCATCGCGCGCTGTCCCTCGTCACGGCCGTGACGCGTAATGCGTCTGGCCGTGACCGAGGGCAGTGTTGCCCTTTTCGCACCGTTTTGCCTCGTTTTCGCTCCTTTTCGCCCGAAACTCGTCCTAAGCTCCTTCAACAATAAAACAAGTGTAAATATATCGAATAGATGCATAATTTAATTGCTAAAGCTCTATTATACCCCGAATAAATACTACGATAAACGCATTGAAATGCGTTTATCATAAACCCTAAACGATATTACCGTGTCATATCTTTTACATACAGAGTACCATAATATGCAGGTTAACCGTACCATTATGTAAATATATGGCGTACCATAAACAAGAGATATGAAGTACCTTGTCTTTCGTATTACCGTACCAAATTGTGTACATACAGAGTACCATAATATGCAGGTTAACCGTATCATTATGTAAAATATATACCGTACCTTATATATCGCACATGAAGTACCTTATCTGTTGTACAGTAAGGTACCTTGTCTTGTACAGTAAGGTACCTTATAATTTACATATATAGTACCACAACCTGCAGGTTTACCGTTTCCATACGTATACATATACAGTACCGAGATATGCAAGTACATCAAACCATCTATTATACAATCGAAAAATAAATAAATTCCTAAGGGAATCGTGTTGTCCTGCGTGATTTTTACGATACGTAACAATAATGAAATGAAAGAAAAAAATATGAATTCCTAATGCACCGAATTCGCACATGTAGGACTCACCAAATTATTCAAATTATGTTGTAGATGTTCTTGCTTCTATTCTTATATTCTAATGAATCTTGGAATTCTAAGGTTTACTTCATGCGTTCCGGGCCTAATGCATATAATTTGATTTGAAACGTGTCTAATAGTCTATATTAGTGTTCTACGGTGGTTCGAGATGAAAAAGTAATTCTTACGACCACGAAAATTAGTAACCCTAGTGTGACGTACCATATATTTAAGGGACGCCGTACCTTACATATATTTGTAGGGGTATCTGTAAGTTTGTGTTAAGCGTACCGACGCAGACACGGTTGTAGTACCCAAAATTACATATTACATGAAACATTTTATGAAAGCCAACGACCTGTCAGATGAGCTGTCTTTTTTGATTTAATACCTAGTATGTCAGAAATCTGTCACTCATGACAGAAAAACGTCAGAAGTCTGTCCAGTCATGACAGAAAAACGTCATAAATGTTGCAGACATGATAGAAAAAAGTCAGAAATTGTCTCTTCCTTTATCCACATCAACATCGACTGAAATGCTTCGTTTCTGACGAAATATAGCCAACTATTAAATCGAAGTCTTACTTTAATTTATAAGGTACCTATTTCACTTACGATACAGTACCCTATGTTGTATGTTTAGCATACCTCACCGGCCTATGTTACGTTACCAAACTTGCTCATATTAATGTACCAATTTGACATATATTACAGTACCACAGTTGGCTTATATTAGTATTGTGTTGGCATATCTTACGGTACCAAACTGGTATATATTACAAGTACCAAATTTGCATATAGTACGGCATCACTGGCATATATTACATTACCAAATATCCATATATTACAATACCAAATGTGCGTATATAAGGTACCAAACTGGTATATGTTACAGTACCAAATTTGCATATAGTACGGTACCACATTTGCATATAGTACGGTACCAAATTTGCATATAGTACTGTATCACATTTGCATATAGTACGATACTAAATTTTCATATTTACGGTATCAAACTGGTATATGTTACAACCCCGAATTTGCATACATTACGGTACCAAATTTGCATATATGGTACCAAACGGCTTTATATTACAGTACCAAATTTGCATATAGTACGGTACCACATTTGCATATAGTACAGTACTAAATTTGCATATTTATGGTATCAAACTGGTATATGTTACAATCCCGAATTTGCATACATTACAGTACCAAATTTGCATATATACGGTACCAAACGGCTCTATATTACATATTTGCATATAGTACGGTACCACATTTGCATATAGTACGGTACTAAATTTTCATATTTACGGTAGCAAACTGGTATATGTTACAACCCCGAATATACATTACGGTACCAAATTTGCATATATACGGTACCAAACGGCTCTATATTGAAAACATCGCATTTTCTTTCAATGTCGAGTACAAACTTTGTTAGGTCCTAATTAATCAACTCTATGATCCTAGGCATGAATTCTAAAGTAATCGAATAAGAATTTTGGAAATTAAGATTTCGATCGAAAACCTTCTTGGAGAGCTTAGAGAGAATCTCGAGTAGTGAGAGAAGATATTTGTTGTTTCTCTCTCTAGAAATTGAATTGCAAGCCTTTCGTATCAAATCTAAAATCTTCTCTATTAGCTCAATGTTTACAAATGTATTTATACCAAACAAACTTGGTATAAATAACAAATAAGTCCTAAACTAAGGACAAATACAATAAAAGCCACAATTTATGAAGACAACTAATTAAATCAAAGCACAATTACAAATGATATTCTACATTCTCCCCCTTTGTGCTTGATTTCTCTTTCGTGCTGTCTGTCCTCATCGGGCATAGTACGATCTGCGCAAGCCCAGCGCATGCTCGAAATCCCTGAGCGTGTTTCTTAGCTCCAGTCGCTCTTCAATGTCATCTAGTAATTCATTAGAAGTGGTTGTTCTCTCACGAACCGGTGGATTCTCAGCATCGTCTCTCTATTAATGCTTTCAACCTCTGCTCTATATTTCTTCTGATGACCTTAGCGTCCCATCACAGATTTGTGTATCTCAGTCTTCAGCATCATCCTAGTCTTTTTCGGAATGTTGTAGGTGACGCCTAGAACTGAGCTGATGTGTACGTGATTTTGGGAAACCCTTCGATCTCAGGTCCTTTGTTGAGTGGAGCGGTCATGTTAACCTTCTTCATGTTACTCTCCATAGCCATCTGAAGGTCGTGTGCGGCGAAGTACTTGACTTGTCGCATGATGAAACGGTAGAGTCCGTCGAGTCCTTCTTTCTTCACGAAGCCTTGAGGACCTTTGTACTTCTCTATGTAGAACTAGTAGAGTCGGTACACTTGCTCGTAAGGAAGGTAGGGAGGTCGCTCTCGCTGAGTTCATCTCGAGTTCTGTCGACTCTCTCAACTACATAGAATGGGGTTGGAAGTCCTCCTTTGGCGCAGTAGACATTAGTAGATGGCAGATGGGAGATAGACTCTTATAGTGGTTCCTTGTTTGCACCTTAGTCATCTTCATCCTTACATCCGGTCGAGATGGGTCAGCATCCAAAGATAAGTCATTCGCTTTTGCTGATCCAGTGAGAAATTCCTCTCAGCTCAAACTCGTTCGGCTTCTTGACTTTGTCCGGTGACTCCAAATGTTCTCACGGACTTCTTCAAGGAAGGGTATCTCTATTCGAATGTTTTCCCATGGCGTGTCGATCCGAACAGTCCCTGGAATTTGTCTTGTGGGGGAAACCTCTCGTTGCATGATTAATTCTGGGAGCCTATGGGGTCTTGTTCATGGTCTACACCTTCCTGAAGTTCGTCGTCTTCTATTAGTACGAGGTCCACCGAAGCTTGTTGCAAAATTTGTCGAACTTCCTTGAGTCGTTGTACCTGATGCTCATCGGGCATGGAATGGGTCATCAACTGTCCTTCGAATATGTATTGTCTAGGACCTAGTGTGGGTTGACGCCATGTCCTGACGGTCCTGGTTGGTCTGGAGCAGTTGAGGGAGTCGCCTGAGTCTGCGCTAGGGCGACGAGCATGGCAGCACTTGCTTCTTCTTCCAGAAACAAGGGACTTGAGAAGTTCGGTGGTGTGGGCGGGAGGCGTCCTTAGGTGAAAGGATGGTGGGTCGATGTGGGTTAGAGTGGTGGTGCGGTGCGTGGTGTGGGTAGTTTGGGTAGTGGGTTGTGAGGTTCCAACGACTCTTTTACTTGTCTGAGTCGCGCCAGGGTTCTGTCTCTGACCCCTTGTGATCATCCTTGGCCTCTTCTCCCCCTCAGGACCGCCCTGATCGTCTGGGTCGTCATGTCGACGTTTGGAGTTGGAGCCTTGACCGCGGCACGTTTCTGATGGGTCAGGACGATCAACGAGACGACGGAAGAGATCTTCTTCTTTCGGCATTCGTATGGTCAATTCCATAGCCTGGCGACCAGAATTGAGTGAATTTCGTTGATGGGTATGGTGGCAGGATTTATTAGGTTGCGGGTGAGCATGGGTGCTGGGTTTGTTAGGATAATATGGGTTGAGTGGGTGTGAGGATGGGGGCTCTGAGATGGGTGCTTTCCCACGATCTTGGCGGGACGTCTCGATGGCATTGCGCACGCTCTCCATAATTTTATCTTCAAGATCCTTCAGCGCGTTAGCGAGAGCGGCATGAAGTCTGTCTTCAGTCACGTACGGAGCGGACGCCTCCGTTGCGGATGGTCCAGGACGACTCATGTCGCCTGTTATCAAACCTTGAGCTACACCGGCTCCTCAGGTTGGCTCGCAGGCACTTGAGGTTGTGACTGTTGGAGACTTCCATCCAATCATGAGTTGAATATATAAGATTCGCGTCTATGGATGTTGTGACAGGCTCAGAGTGAACCTGTACATCAGACATGTCGACGTCGAGGCCGGTGGTTAGTGGGAGTGGATATCTCGGCCACGACGCTTGAAGTGATGATTGGAGTCGTGTCTGATGTGGTGGTGACGGTGGGAAAGAGGGACTCGAGTTGAATGCTTAGTCGCCTTGGAGTCCTTCTTATAAGTCTGATCTCCTCATCGGACTCACTGTCGAATGAGGTGGCTGTGTGAGGGGATGGGTCGCGTACGACGTCCTCACAAGCCAGTTCCGTCACGTGTGGAAGTAAGCTTTACCCTATTTCTTCCTCGGGCTGTGCTACTTGTTGAAGAACCTCCTCAATAGGCTCTTCAAGCACACCTACATGTACGGGCACTTCCATCTGGAGCTCTTGATTTTGTTCTTCAGCTTCCATTTCAAGGGCCACTTCATCTATCATCATGACCTCAAGATCCGGTTGCTGAGTTTCTTGTATGGGAGGGCTCCTGTTCAAGCTCCTGAGCCACTGCATCGATCATCGTGTCCTCAGGGCTTTGTTGTTGGTGAGGGCTGACTGTGAAATCTATCGGGGGCCCTCTAATTATCTGTTCCGTCAGATGATTCTCCCGGTAGTAGAGTTTGTAGACATCTCTCGAGGGGTCGGCGAGACGTAGCAACTCGAACGTTATGGCCATTGACGGCTGGTCCAAGTCCGTTAGTTTGGGGTGGTGAAAGAATTTTAGCCTCGGTGGTTGGTAGTTCCCTCCAGGAGATTGAGGGATGTTCTGCCCGTGCAACTCCATGTATTGTCGGATGATGACGGAGAACCACCGGGCGTACGACACATTCTTCGAGCGTTTATTTTCTTCTGTCTGATCTGCTCGGCTAGATCATTCCAGATCAGTTGAGCGAAATAGTAATTTCGCGAGAAGATGATTCCATGGAAATCCCCAGAATGTTGCCGTTGCCTTTGTCGAAGCCGGCGTGCTTCGGGGATAGACACTTGTTGATAATCCCAAACAATATCTTCCACGGATGTGGAATCCCGTTGCTCTGCATTGTGCGAGTTTGGTGAGCGGTGGACGGTATCCCATCTGGAGGAAGTCACGCACTAGCTCGGCATCAGTTGGAAGAGGGTCGTAATTTGGGTTGTAGGGGAGGTCGAGGATAAGACCGAAGTCATTCTTGTTCATGTTGACGTGCCTCGTCCCTACCACCGTTGTGAAGCTGTACGCCCCTTCAATAACGTGGCTCTTGACCATTCCCAAAATTGTTGAAGGTACACCATAGGCACTGAGGCCGTCACTGTCAGTGCATGCCACAGGGGATGGCCTTGTAGTATAGACACCATTATCTCGTCAGGACACCGAAAGAACGTCATGTCGAGCTGGAAGTTGGTGGTGTACATTGAGGTACATTGCTTTTCGTAAATGTGATTGTATGTGGGATAGTGATCCATCTGAAATATACACATGAAATGTAAATCATTAGTTCAAGAATTATAATTTGAGTCGAAATTAGACTTTATCAAACCATAAAAATGGATCATGTCATGTTATGTTTGACATTATGGATTTTGCACATAGATCATACGGAGTCAATATTAAAGAAGTAATTTGAATTCAACATAAGCATGTAAGTTCGATGAAGTGTTGAAAATATTTCTAAGTGTTTAAGTACTGTTCACTCCGTTCTTTTTGTCGCACGAGAATTGAAATTCTCAATTTAATTTTCTAAGTGCAATTTTTTGAATACAATTTTTCGTGTTAATTATGATCGAGAAAAATTTATTCGTAAGGGGAACTACAGTGAAAAGAACTTAGAAATTTTCTAAGTGTTGAACTTAACGTGTGATACTGTAGCCGGGAAATTT